>NW_017547118.1:3915773-3928712 GCF_001854935.1 Bemisia tabaci | reverse complement strand
GAAATCATTTCCAGCGGCCTGCACAAGCTGGCAGCAGTGAACACTCCGTTCTGCAGAAATAATTATTTTTTTTCTGAGAAATATTTTATTTCCTGAGAAATATATTTCTTTCGGAGAAATAATTTTTTTTCAGAGACATATTTTTTTCTCTCGAGATTTTTTTTTTTTTGTCAGGAGCGGTGAAAATATTTCTACGGCGAATTTTTTTTCTGAGATAAAAAAAATATATCTCCAAAGTAAAAAAAAAAATTCGAAGTAGCAGGAATATTTCTACGGGTGAAAAATAATTTCTACATATATTTTTTTTTCTTGAGAAATATTTTTTTTTCTTTCGATAAATATATTTTTATTTCTCAGGGTTACGGAAATGACGCCATAGAATATTTCTACGGGTGAAAAATAATTTCTACATATATTTTTTTTTCTTGAGAAATATTTTTTTTTCTTTCGATAAATATATTTTTATTTCTCAGGGTTACGGAAATGACGCCATAAATTTGGTTAAAGATCATTTAATTTACTGACAGATATCATTTGGAGGTAATACAGAAATATTCAAAACATTTCGGTGAAAATATTGGGCCTAAAACGCGTCGTTGCCGAATTGATCCCCTATTTAGCGTTCTTGGCGTTCAGCCGACGTTCGAACGATAAATCACACTTTAAAACGGAGAATAACATTTGTTCAATTATGTCATAGGTAAAACATTTTTTCTGCAAGATGCACTTAAAAAAATTGACGAGTTATCCGTGCATTGCCTGTGAAAATCATCTATCTTAAAAACCGACGATCTCAGCGAACATCCCCTTAAGCCAAGTCTCACTAAAACGAAAGAAAATGTGCTACGATGTAGAAATTTGACCTAATGACACTTCAGGGCTTTAAATTACACCTCCAGCGGTAGAACTCGGATATTTTCCACCGTTGCAAGTTACAGCGAAATTCCGATTTTTTTGGGTCCCTCCCAGTACTCAGAAACTATACACTGAGAAAAATTCGTGGTAATAAAAACAATTTATTGGTCGTCACTACCGACAATAAAGGCTCATATTGAACACCGTTAATATTGGTCTCTGGAGCATGTATTAATTAATAATGGTTTCTATATCACAGTAAGGGCTCATGTACTCTTAGTCTCGCAATCACTAATATCGGTTGATACCCGCTACAAATGGTTCCTTAACCATTTCCTGTGATAGGCAATACCAATAAGTGGTCGTGAGTACAGTTAATTTCGACCTCCATCAATTCGTGGTAAATCGTGCCACAGTTTTTTCTCAGTGTAGAGTCATGCCAATACAATTTTTCAAATCCGCGTTCATTAGTCTTTAAAACTTTGTTGAATCCTTATGGATCCACGTTACAATGACAGCAGGTCGATATGGAACGTTGAAGGGGAAAAAAACTGTTTGCCACAAATAAAACATTCTCATATCATATGATGATTCAAAATGTCGGTATAACTGAAAGAGTACCATCGGTCCAGACACAAGAGACCCTCCACTGGTATCTTGGTTGTGAAAGCGTATACTTTCGAGACTTCAGCATTCAACTGGTGACCTACCTTCTTGGTCGACGGTTAACAAAGTGTTGGGAGTTTCGTTTTGCAAACATACCAAACCGAAATTTGGGAAACTTGTTTGACTCATGACGTCACCTGAAGCTCATCTTTCACCAAGTAGGTAAGATGATTGCTGCTCCCTTATAATTGTCCATAAGGAAATGTTGAGTCCCCGAAAGTAAAAGCTCCCACCTGTCGCGAAGAGGCCAGTGGAGGGTCGCCTGTCTATGTGTCGTTCCCTCAGTTATTTATTTTGTTCATTTTCTTAAAGTTAAATATTCCTGTGGAAATCCTCATAATACTTCATAATTTTTTTTTTTTTTTTTTTTTTTTTTTTTTTTTTTTTTTTTTTTTGCAACATAATAACTGACTGAACTGCTTCAATTTACCATTATTTTAGTATGCCATACATGGAATCTATTGTTTTGGAAATGCTACGATTGGCAATGGGTCGCACAATTAATATTCCTCACAGAGCGCTAAGAGACGGTACAATTCAAGGCTACCACGTACCTAAGGTAAGTTTCTTTACATCCGTCGACTAAAATTTCAAGAAAAAAAAAAAGGTTCGAAGGTTTTTTTTCCTTTAGTGTCGCCGAAAAAATTACTATATGAAAGCAAAATTATGACCGTATTCCAATATCTATAATAATTTTCTCAAAACTGATTGAATTTTGGTTTTCTCATAGACGGACTTTGCAAAAATCTATAAATTCTTATCTACACTGAAAACAAATTCTCGGCGTTTTTACGAGGGTCCGCGTTGGTACCTTTACCATCTCACTTTTTTTTACCAATTATTGGTAATTTTACCAAGACAGACTGGTAAGCTCACCTAAAAACCGATATTATTACTGTTTTTTTTAGGTAAGAATACCACTTTTATTGGTAATCAATTCCCGGTAACTTTGCCATTTTATCTCGGTGATTCTACCGCAGTCGATAAAAATATTGGCGTTTTTACCAAGGTCCAGACTACCGAGGTTTTACCGAGATTTCTCGGTAAAATTACCAATTCCATAAATGGTAATTTTACCAAGAAAAAACTGGGATCAAATAGAACCGTAAATTCTTGGTAATTTTACCCTTTTCTTAGTAAATACACCGAGATTTTTTTTTTCAATGTAAATTAGAAAAAATTAGAATACCATTAAAGCGAATTTATTTAATCCGCGAAGTCTCAAAGATTATATTTATCCGTTAGGTTCAAAATGGCAAGAATATTATGTACTAAGAACAAAAGGTGGTATATGACGAGACTCGCCGGTCACAAAAGCCGAGTTCTATCGAGGGCCAAAACAATCGATCCCATGGGCCACAAATTCTTCTCAGATTGAACGGGAAGTTAATTGACCATCTCATTTTTTTGCACTCCTTTATCTATTCAGGTATTTCAATTTTCAAAGATTTTTCCCCCTTTTTTTGGAAAAATTATTTTTGAGATAAAGAAAACATGTTGTTCGTTTTAAGAAACTGGTCATAATGTTGCCAAAAGATCCCTATTTCTGTACCGGAAAAGGGATATTGAACTGGAAGTTAGACACGTTATATTCATATAACAGGCTCTCTTTCAATTTATTAAGGTGAAAAGTAGGACAACTAACACGTGAGGTCACTTGGACGTCGATTGATTTTTTGATGAGCCGGATACAAAAATCAAAGAGCGTGAGAGAGTCACTAACTTTTAAAACTTCTTGATGCATCTATTGCTTTTCTAACGCAATGCCAATGACAAGTCTCATTCAATTCAGGCGAGGGGGCGGGTCCAGATTTTCGGATCACCCTGTATAATCAGGATTCTATATAGTTACCACCAACTTTCTCTTTTAGTCTTGTGGAGCCGGCGCTTAAAATTTTTCAGAATGAACTCACAGGCCAGAAAATATCCATTGATTCTAAAAGTAACGAAAATTATTTTTTATTACTTTAATTATTACTCTATCAACAATTTTTCCCGCAAAGCGTCCATTGATCTATTTCCATTGATATTTCACCCTAAAATTCTTCTCACACTTAAGAATTCGTGTGCTTTGACGTTACTTATCAGCTGCCTTGTTCATTTCTATTCCAGAACACTATATTACTTGTAAACTTCCATCACCTGCTTATGAGCTCTACATATTGGGATGAACCGGAGCTTTTTAAACCAGAGCGTTTTATAAATGCAGATAATAAAGTGACCATACCAGACATCTTCAAACCCTTTGGATTTGGTTTGTACAAAGTCTCTTATGTTTGTGTAGTAAAATCCTTTTGTGAGTGGTTGAATGGCATTTACATTTGGTCAATATGTTTTTTTTTTTTTCTAAATTTCTTCCTGAATAATGACGACAGTCATTCCAAATTGGATCTATCTTCAGCTTAGTAAAAAACATATGTTCGTAAGCTCAAGCAAATGCGTCGAGTGAAGTAATATAAAAGTAACAATACACTCAAGAAAAAAAAAGAATCGTCGAAGTAGCACTAAACGCCATGATGAAATGGCATGACAGAAATTATGCTGATATAAACTGCATTCCCTGGTAACAATTGGCGATAGGAACTGCGTTTCAAAATACCATAGGAGTTCTTATGGCCGACTAAAAAAGGCTATTGAAAATCATATAGCTGGCTGTAGAAAGCGAAGCAAATCGGGCTATACGAAGCTATAAAAAAGTATACAGTCGGGCTATAGTTCCTATCGCCGGGCTTTACACTTTATCGCCATTGGCTATAAAAGGCTACAAGAAATTGTGTAGAAATTCGTGTGCTTCGGAAATCATTAAGTTTGATACGGAACTACCTTAATATTTACAAAACACACATTATAGTTTCCTTTAAAACATATTTTTTTTTCGTCAATTAAAATGAGAATAGTCCATACAGAGTGTGCAAACATTTCAAAATCATGAGTTGAAAAACGCTGACTCCGCGAGATTAAATATTAGAGCCTAACACAAAGTGGAGCGGCGGCGCACTGGCGCCTAAAAACCTAACAGGGATACTTTACGCATTGCGCAATGCGTGAAGTATCCCTGTTAGGTTTGTAGGCGCCAATGCGCGTTTCGCGCTCTCTGCCCGCCCGCCGCGCCGCGCCGCAGCGTGCCACGGCGTCTGAAGCAACTATTTCACACCAGAGGTATTGCACAGTATCATAAGAAATTGAAGGCGCTCCAGCATATTAAGAATGGCAGGCATCCTTCAAAAGTACGGAGCTTCCCTCGCAAAATAAATCAAGATACTACGGCACAAAAAGAGAGCGGTAGTCCAAAAACTAACTAAGTCCTAGTATCCGTATTTAGTGACGTTTAGCATAAACTTTATCGTCTGGCTGTTGCTTAGTCGCCATCGGCTATAAAAGGCTATAAGAAATTGTACAGCCGGCTACAGAAGCTATTGGAAATCTTTCAGCCGGTTTTAGGTCTATGGTATTTTGGAACACAGATTCTACTGCCAATTTTTACCAGGGTTCCCCGTAACCCAACATGGTTTGACTTGATTCTACATTTGCCGTCATATTGAATCAACATGACCGAGAATGCTACTACCTGTCATGTTCAATCAACATGACGGTAGTATTCCAGTAACATTACTCATGTTACCACTCTTCCCCTCAGTCTTGTATAGAGTCCCTTTATACCCAGAGTTACGACAACTCACTTTTGGTTGGGCCAGGATTGGGCTGAAAGTGGCCTAAAAAAAAATCCAATTCTGATTGGTTCTCGCTCATGGAGGCCGAAACTAGTGCACCAAGATGGCGGTACCTCGTATGTGAACAAGAATAATGAAAATATTACCTAATTGTGGTTTATCAAGAGTAAATTGTTATTTCCATCGGTCCCAAATGAAAATAGATTAAGAAATTATTCACAAACCAATCTCATTTTCTTTGTAATTGATCACTTTGTTGATGTTGTTGTTTCTGTGTGACAGACATCGCAGGATTCCTGATCCTTATCCCCCAATATCGTTCGTTTGAGTGCACTAGTTTCGGCCTCCATGGCCAGCCAAGGTCGGCTGCCAGTCAGCTGATAATCGAGTTGTCGTTACTCTGGGTATAAAGGGACTCTAGTCTTGTATTGATACTAATCACAGCTCGAAATTAGACTCTACTTGAAATTGTTGAACTCTCTGGCCCTGCTTTTCCAGCAAACAAAATGTGGACCCAGCACGATTTTACTACCTTGTTACATACAGTCAACGTCAACTTATCATTGTGATTTGATAAATACCCATATGCTGATAACTATCAAAGCGCACGCTTTGTATGAGGTGAGAACCAGTTGTGGTTTGTAAGTTTGTATTTAACTATGATAAATTGTTGTTGCAGGTAAACGTAAATGTATCGGAGAGTCCCTAGGTCAAGGCACTTTATTTCTCTTCATGGCAACCGTGTTACAGAATTTTACTTTGAGTTGTGTCCCAGGCGAAGACTTACCTAGCAAGTTAGGGGTCGATGGAATATCGCCCTCTACAGGAGCTTTCAGTGCCCTCGTTTCTGTAAGGGATTGAAGCAACTTGTTCCCCTTGATTAAGTATACTGCTTGCGGGCACATTTTTTTCTTCAAACACAGAACATGAATCGAAAATAACGGAAAGGTTGCGAATAAACTTTGTAGTTTATACAGTAAGTAGTAGTTTATAAAGTAAGATTTCAATTACTAGGAGCGGTAGCGACCCCGTCAAGGCTATAGAGATCTCCAACAAACAACAATACATTCCACTCTCATACATCAATGAACTTTATTTAATTTTTCGCTAATTCTTCCCCTTCATTTAAGGTATAGCCGCAACTCTTAATACCTACAATAACTATGTAAGGAACCATTGTATAATACTTACGAGACCTCCCTCGTTAAGATCAAGAATAGAATAAATATTTTCAATTCAGATTCTAGCACACTCTTTGAAAATTAAAAAAAAGTCAGGTTGATGAAGGTAGAATTTTTAAAGAGAGCATAAAAAAATAGCTAAAAATCAACAATTCTGGCGAGACGGTCCCGATACGTATCATTCGAGTGTCAGCTGCAGCCCATCTTCTTTTAGGCACTAAGGTATATCCTCAAGCATTGCAAGCAAAACGATAAAGGAAGGATTACACGAATGCTCGAAAAAGCTCCTCTTAAATTCCTGCTAGCACTTCAAGCCTATGAAAATCGTTTCGTGGCAGATCCCAAGGACTTATTCAGAAATGCATTCGTTCACTTAAAACGAAGGAGTTGGCTGTCGAATGTATGATTTTTCCGCCTGGCGCTCACAGTAATTAGCCGTCTCTGAATTTAGAAGGACCCAGGTGACATGAAAATGGCGAGTGGCGAAAAGGAAGAAAGAAAAATTGACTCGAACTGGTAAAAAGATGCATTTCCATTTTTCGGCAATTTGCCCTTATTATTGGCACTACCCTTTCAGCCATACCGCACCCATAAGAGTATCGGGGCCGTCTCGCCAGAATTGTTGATTTTTTTAGCTATTTTTTTATGCTCTTTTTAAAAATTCTGCGTTCATCTACCTGACTTTTTTTTTAATTTTCAAACAGTGTGCCGGAATCTGAATTGAAAATATTTATTCTATTCTCGATCTAAACGAGGGAGGTCTTGTAAGTATTATACAGTGGTTCCTTACATAGCTATTGTAGGTATTAAGAGTTGCGGCTACCTGAAATGAAGGGGAAGAATTAGCGAAAAATTAAATAAAGTTCATTGATGTATGAGAGTGGAATTTGTTTCCTAAAATGCAAAACGAAAATGAGAGTGAGATGAGGAGATGTTGAAAAATCTTGACTTCAAAAGATATCAAATATTTTGAGGTTTGAGACTGAAAAAAGAACTGCCTGTTTTATCTCTCGCCATCTTCTCGTAGGAAACAAATCGAATTATCTTTCCTTGTATTGGTGACCCAGGCACCTAAACCAGCTTCGAAGGTAAGCTGGTTGCGTCCTAAACTAACTGAAGGGGACTCTCAGCAGAATTAACTGTCCATTTGCTCGTTGTAGTTCTGGGGCGTACCTTTACTTAAAAAATCTTGACCTCAAATGATATCAGACATTTTGAGGTTTGAAATGGAAAACAGAGTTTGAGCTACTTTTCTTTCTCTTTTTGTAATTTTCAAGAGATTACTATCCCCCCCCTCTCCTTTTTTTTTTTTTTTTTTTTTTTTTTTAGATATATACCTACTAATTTTGTGATAAGATATTATAGGCTTGGCGGAATTTTTACCCTTTTTGAAGTTTTTTTAATGATTTCAAGTAAAACTAGTTTCAATGTATATTCTGTGAACAATTCGCTCCCAAACTCTAATTTTTAAGCATCAAAATGTCAGTTTGAACTTCCTTTTCGCCATCCATGTAATATCGAAACTTCAAACACGTATTTTTTGAAATAGCAAAAACTGTTCTTATGCGCCCTGTCCTTTGACCCCGGCCCCAACTCTTCTTTTTTCTCCAGCTGAATTTTGCATTAGGCCCATTGAAACGAGAAAACACGGGCAAATGCCTGTGGATTATGGTTTTGAATATTTTGTATCTTTACAATCTCAATCAATATGAGGAAACTATGCGTCACAGAGAAAAAAGTCTTGATACCTGTCTAATCATTTGAATAAAGTCATGATTAGGTAGTTTCCTCTTTTTTTTAGGACTTTTTTCTCAGGTTATGAAGTCACTGGAATTGAAGAAGTTTATTTCTCAACAGAATGGAGAATGGAAAATTTGCAGGTGTCTTGTTTGATGAATTTCGTGTTTAAGAGGAAACTACTGAGTGGACTGATCACGAGGATACCCTTGGTTCATGAATTGAATAATTATTGGGGAAGATATGACGAAATTATCTGATCTGCTAAAATACGTGTGTTTTAGTGGGAAATGCCGCCAGATGACATCACTAGGCGGTGTATTTTCTCTTTTTTAAATCTATTTTTATACTATTTCCAATATCTGAAAAAATCATAAGAAATCTGTGAAATCAGCTCTTTAAGCACTTTCAGATGAATCAATAAAAAAATTGCATGCAAATTCTCCATTGCAAGAATGTGCACCGAGAAAGCAGTTGTTGTGGTAGTCGTCAAATTTTGGTCGTTAATTAATCGATCGACTAGAATTGAGGATCTGGTTACACGTACTGGATTAATTTAATTTGTAATTTCCATTACAACAATAATAAAATCCAAAGATGAATATTCGAAACTTCGCTCAAAAATGCAAAAGTATTGAAAGGAAGTTTAGTAATGTCCTGATGCTCGTCGTGAGTTTTTTCGCTCCTTTGAGTTACAGAATGAGGTTAAAAAACTGTGCGCGATCAGAGACCTCATTTGTCATCATCGGTTTTTCGAAATGTGAACCGTTTTTATCTTTAATTCCAGTGGCGTGGCGTGCTTTGAGATATATCGATTGTTATGCCATTTAAACCTATGGAAAAGGATCGATAAACAGGTTGTTCGCAGGGAACACCTTATTAATCGATTCTTTACCATAGGTTTAAATGGCATAACAATCGATATATCGCAATTCACGCCACGCCACTGTTTAATTCGTCGCTCCTCTGACTGGAGGGCGTTTCTTTATTCTGACGTAGGCCTCGGAAAGCAAAGAGTTATGCGAAGCCTAGGGCTCACGTGGCTATTGAGATACGCTCTTTCGTCAAGCAGTGACAATTGGTTCAGAAGAGTTTATTTTAAAAATATTTCTCCATAACAATTCGTGTGCAGTGTCATTAAGTGTTTATTCACAGTCCAAATAGCATTGGTTTGCTTTCCATATACAATCTGGACCATCTGAATCAATAAGAGAACCGTTTAGTTATGGAACAGCCTGGGCGCCGACTCATGAGCCTTGGAACAAGCGATACGATCAGGAGCTTAGAGGTTCCTGTTGTTTAGGCCCTTTCTGACATTAACGGTGCACTTCCGGTATTCGGGTCATGAAATGCGGGTCGTTATTCGGTTAAATACGGGCTTATTTTGTTTAATTATTAATGTTACATATTGAATGATCTCGATTATTCTTCTCGATGACCGATTTTTCCCCCTTTAAATACTGCATCCTCACAATACTCATCATTAAGTCCAAAGTTCTTAACGTACATTCGCTTTTAGCCGGAAATTCAGTTCATTGCCATTAACCGAGATGCATCTTCCCTACGTTGCAGTATTTTTCGTCCCCATACTTTGTAGTATCGTAATGGTTACATCTGTAAGTATAACTCGTTTTAAATAATTGTATACTCACGGTGGAATGAATTAATTTTGTTTTTCACATCCTTGAGCATGGGACTATGAACTTAACTTAAGTGGATCGGGCGAATATTATTAATGAGTTATTATTATTATTAATGAGTTCTTATTGTATGAGTTCAGTCAGAGACACCCAAGAGTATCCTAGTAAAAATATGAATTGCGAATAGAAATATTGCAACAGTTTCTAGCCTGACAGAGTGCGGTCTGTGAGGTCCGGCGCTTGCTAAAGAGGTTGTTTCATCCCCCACTAGAACTGGCCCCCTTTCAATTATGATCCATCTTTTCAGAAGTGCATGAGAAGTGCAAGTTTCAGTAGAATGCGAGACGTTCAAATATGGCGGTCATTTTGACATATAGGCCCCCCCAGCGATGGGAGGGCGGGGGGTCAAAAGCAAAACCTTCACTTAGGTTAGGTCTATACCGCATTTTCGATGTTTCTCTACTAGAGTACCTATATAGGGAGTGTGCAGACATGTCGCAATACGGAACTGTTGGGGCCCAGAAGAACACCCAACCTTTGAAAACGAAAAATGTCACTGCCAATCGTCAGATTCCAATATCAAACCGAATTGCCCAAGAATGTTCATAAATAAAGTGTTCATCCGCAAAAATGAATAAATCTATGCCAAAACTAAGTCCTATACGTGTTTTACCAACGACGGATCGTTTCTTTTGTAATCATAAATCACTCTGGATAATTTGAATTCATAAACTGGCTGCTCTTTTGGGCCCTCGGAGCTCCATCACTCGCAACCTCAATAAAGTACCGTCATCCCTACCCAGAGACAAGAGACCCTCCACTGACCTCTCACCTCTCGGCGATGGATAGGAGCTTTTACTCTTGGGGATTCATCAATTCCTTTTAGACAATTATAAGGGAGCAACAGTCATCACCCTAATCTCGAGTGTTGACCTACCTACATGGTGGATGATGAGCTTCTGGTGGCGTCATGAGCCAAACAAATTCCCCAAACTTGGGCCATTTTCGACTTGTTTGCAAAACGAAACTGCCAACACGTTGTTGAACATCAACCAAGTAGGTCAATCGACAGGAGAATGCTCAAGTCCCGGAAGATACTCAGATACTAGTGGAGGGTCTCTTGTCTTTGCCCCTACCCTTCAGGTGCCTGGTACTCTATTCTCAACCAACTTGCGTACCAAATGAGTGATTTTCGGTTTGGTTCCCGCTTTCAGATGGACAATACTGAAAGAAAATTGAGACAAGAGCTCGTAAAGTATGCCAATAATGATATCTGCGAGTATATGAGATCTCCGGAAGACGGCGGCCCACTGCCACAATACAATGAAGACAAAGCGAGGAAGCTTTGCGGGAAAGCTTACAGTGCGTTTGGAGATTTGGTTCACCCGATGGCTACTAGAGAGTTCAAGGATACGTATATAAATGCGTGCCCAGGTCAAAGCGAACCGTACGAATGCAACCAGGCCGGGAAAGCGCGATTTCGATGCGCTTGGAAGTGTGACGGTGCGTTTAAACAACTCGTAGACATCCTCACGGCTGCCGGTATACAATAATGGAGAATTTGCACACACAAATTGTATTCCTTCATTTGAAAGTGCCTAATGAGCTGAGTTTGCATAGAGTCCCTTTATACTGAGAGTCAAGACAATGTGAATCCATTTCTGATTGGTTCCCGTATTTTAGGCCTTCACAGTGTCACAAACGGGAATAAAGATTACATTTTCACCGATTGCAAAGATTATAATCTGGAATGGACGAGGGAATTACGGGTTCGGCAAGGAACCAACGGAATGAGAGAAAGAACGGAGAAAGGAATTTAAGAATGGGCCGATCAAAGATTACAAAGAAATTTCGATTTCTGTAATCTTTATTCCCGTTTGTGACTCCATGAGGGGTGTTGTCTTGACTCTCAGCATAAAGGGACTCTAAGTTTGCATTATTTTTCCTAATTTTTTTCCGACATGGGAAATTTGAGGAAAATATATTTAAAAGCGAGACAATTTGCCGCCCTGTACCGTCATCTGGCGGCATTTCCCATTTAAACCCATGTATTTTAGCAGATGAAGTTTTTTTCATGCCGTCATGCAGCCAATTAAGCACTTTATTCTAATGGTCTGCACCAGTGGCGATTCTTGAAAGTTGGCAACACTGTTTTTACTCCATTTAAATCCATTGAAAACATCGATATTAGGCGAGGCAAGCTGCCTCATCAAGAATCGATTATTTTACATACATTTAAATGGAGGAAAAATGGTGTTGCCAACTTTCAAGAATCACCACTGATCTGCTCGTGGGCCAAGATGGTACAGTTTCTTTGACTCCATTATCTGAGGCTTCCTTCTGGCAATGAAGTATATTTTTAAAGTTGGGAACGAATTAAAATCGTTGGAAGCAAGGTCTAGACTGTGTAGAGGGTGTGGCAATGTCTCAAACTTCATGTACATCTCTCGCAACCAAGAAAGCAGCAGAGCAGAACACTAATATGCGCAACATTACATCGAGTTATAGGGGATGATTAAGTTGAAAATCAATTTATTATATTTGATGTGATTGCACCTAATTTTATTTTGGTTTTTAACGAAGTCATAAACCATTTTTTAAATATTATTAAGTTTATATTCCTATTAATTAAGCCCTCGTATATATACGTGTGAAATGTATTAGTATATTAATTAGACGTTTTGCAACATTCTGAATAGCTTGTGTTCTTTTTTTTCGTGATTTATTTTTCTTCAAGGGCCAGAATCGTGTGACCAAGAATTAAAATGGATCAACGTTCCAGACAATGCCACATTGTTGAAAAAGTAAAATGTCGTCGTGACTTTAGGATTCCGCTAACGCTTACAATGAGTAGATTCGATTGAAGAAATGAGGAGATCATAATTGAGGGACTTGGAGGACAAGGCGTATAAGTTCAGTTTTTGGAAGAATTGAGTTATCCATGCACTCAACCTAAACTAGTTTGGTATATCGAGTGAAAAATCCAACTTTAGAGCATCAATGAGTGAGTTTAAACTTCCTTCCTGCCATGTGGGACTGGGATGATAAGGCGCAATGTAATTTTGAAATCCTAAACATGTATTTCTTAAAATAGCAAAAACTGCTCCTAAGCGCCTTGTCTTCAAAGCTCCTCAAGTACAATAGTAGACCGTGGGACAGCAAGGGGCAAACCCCCCCCCCCCCCCCCCC
>NW_017547118.1:3843543-3915711 GCF_001854935.1 Bemisia tabaci | reverse complement strand
GGGGGGGGGGGGGGGGGGAGTGAGCCTCCTCCCACCAGCCCCCCACAAGGGCTTGTCATTGACACGTTCACACTCATATACTCGTAATTCAACGAGGAGGAAGGAGGGGTTGGCATCATAGCCCCCCGAGCCAACCTTAAAAACTTAAAAACATTGATAATATTGTAGGGACGGGAAACCCAGCTGAAGTAGGAGATCTGCGATTTGAATGCATACGTAATCACGCTATATGTCGGGATAAAAGTTGTTATTAAATGAACAATATATTTTTAATTCACAAATAATTTTCAGTTACAGTCGAAAATTGATAGAAAAACATATTGAAACATTAAAAGTCATGGTTACGAGTTTCTAGAGCCAAAATTGGTGGGAGCCTCACAACCATTCCCGCTTCTTTTTGAAATTCAAAGAGGTCTCGGTTTTCCCGCGATTCTCTTGACCAATCAGAAGGGCGGCTTCATTTTTAGCTGTGACGTAGAAAAGTACATTTCTTTACTTGCCACCACCTTCTATATCATATATCATCATCATCATATATATAAGCTCCAAGACCTCCTAAATTTGCGTTTCTGGTAACGCTTAGTTCCAGCGTTCTACCGGGCCGATTTTCATGATTTTTGCGGCTATCGACAGACAATTGTCTCTTAATAAGCCCGCTATATTTAGATTTTGAAAATATGACCCGAGTTTTTTTATATTACATGGTAAAGTTGCGAATTTTTCCAATTAAACAATATATTTTTTTATTTTTTGTCATAGTTCGTTTGAGCGTTCTACGGGGCCGATTTCCATAAGTTTTGCGGTTATCGACAGGTGATAGTCCCTAGATGAGCCCGCTGTGATCAGACTTTGAAAATAGGACTCAAGTTTTTTTTTTATATTAGAGGAGAACAGAAAGCTTAGAAAAGGGGACAAACTTTGAAATTCCCGCCAATGAAAATGGCGGGAATTTCAAATTTAGCGGAAAATTGAAGTAAGCGGGAAATGTTGAATCTTGGTCTGTTAGTAGGGTAAGTGAATCGGAGGTATGCTCCATTGCTATAGACTATTCAAAAGCGACGTAACGCTCCGTTCCGTTTCGTGTAAGTCTTGGAGTGAAGTTTGAAATAAATGCCGATTTTTTCATTCGATTCTTATTGGTCCAATTGCTCCCGGCCAGAGGGAGATTGGATAAATGGACGTATTTCTACCAAACAGACCTATGTGGAGGTGAGACATATAGGGTGTGCGCTAGAAAGCTGCATAAGAAGCAATGTAAAAGTGGGCGTGATTCCTTTTGAAGAATTGGAAAAGCGGGATTTTACATTCTATCAAACAGACCTATGTCCCAACTGAATGCGAGATCCATGAGCCGCGGGCATGGCAAGATAGCGTTGTGGACAGGGCTCACGAGTTAAAGCGCCCTGACGACGATCTCCCCCTCGCGCGTGCGCACTATCATTGCCGCTGACGTCACTGGCGCTTTATTATTCCCACTCGCTCTTACGGCCGGAGAACGAACGAGCACACCCCATATTTCTCACCTCCTCATAGGTCTGTTTGGTAAATACGTCCAAATGAGAGTCGGGTATGAAAATATTTTCATTTTCTTTGGCCGTTCTTTTATCGACGCGGGCCTAAGAGAACGCGAAGCGTCCTCTGGGGGTTGGGCCGCGTAGCGGCCAGGGGGCATAGCCCCCTAGTTTTCTCTACGCCCTGTATATGTCTGTGATGCGGAACGGGAATCGCTCGATTAATTCGGATGCTGCATCGAACTCGAGATCGCATTCCAGATGCTGACCATATCTCGACGACTGCAGTCGGAGAGAGGGAAGAGTACACGAAACCAAAACGAGAAGAAGGGGGGGATAATAGCCAACGTGTTGCGCCTCACGTTGTCGGAGCAAGTGGTTGAAGTGGAAACGCTTTTGGCGAGCTTGGCGCCGTGCCAACGCTGGGATGCAACCTGTCCAACGCGCTCTGCGGGCCAGGAGTGGCTGCCCCTCGACCAACAGGTAAGAACTTGGTTGAGACCCGAAGTTCTTCGGCCTATTTTTGGATCGAAGAAGTTGTTAGTTCACCTGCGGAGGGGTTTCGTCTTCTTGGCACACAAAACTTGAGTCCCTTTGTACCCTGAGTTACAATGTCTCGATGGACCACTAGAAAAGGTACGAATTTAAGTTTCTTCACCAGAATTTCACGTAGAACATGATTCGTGCAACAAAAATTGAACCAGTGAGTTCCAATACACACCAACTCGGGAAAAAAAAATTGTTCAGGAAACACCTAAAACTGCGCCGCGGGCGAAGAAGTTAGTTTAAGAAAAACCTTTTGGGTGCCAAAGGACAAGTACATAGAGACTTTGTAAAGCACCAAGTTGAAATCGATACACCATGTTTGATGACAGAGAATTAAGCGTTTCAAAATTTCCGAGTTGGTGTGTTTTCGTTCTCGCCGACTTTCAGATACTGATTTTTCATAGTCTGCCCAGGAAAGTTTATATTTTTTGACCTGAATAACGTTTGAATATTTATATAACTTGTTGGTACAAGATACGCTGAACCGAAAAAAGAAAACCGCAAAATCGGATGTCACCCGTTTCCCTTGAAATGGCCAAAAATTGATATTTCTAATTAAATACTTCGATTTTTCCCTTTTCCCGTCGCTGTTTCGAGCACTTTCAATTGCAATTTTGAAATTTCCGTTTGCGTGCAGATGCTTCTAAACATAAGTGTTACTAAACCGTAAACAAGTGAAAATCGAAAAAAACCCGAGTTGGTGTGTTTTCGAACTCACTGATTCAATTACCTACTGAAACCAACTCCTAACGGAGATATTAACATTTTTATTTCACATTGGTTACGAGGAATTTGAACTGCCCGCTCACAAAAAACTCAAAGCTCCACGTTAATCAAATCGCGCACTACGACGGTTTCAGCAAGCTTCTCAATCGAGCAATGTTCATTTCCCACCATGTGTTATTCAAAATATAAGTAATTAGCTATAGCTGAGCCAAAGCGTCAAGATTGAAGTTGCCAGATTTTTATATCGCAGAGACTGTCATAATAACGTTTAGCGCCCGATGTGAATCACGTACAGCAATGAGTTTTCATGAGCGGGTGGTTTCAATTCTCGCATCAGAAAATCATTAAATATCTTCGTAACTAGTTGATATCGGTAATTTTTATTGTGCGCATCGTGTTTTACGTGAAATTTTGGTTAAGAAACATGAATCAGAATGCTGAAATTCGTACCTTGTCTAGTGGTTGTATGCATGGGACCATATCCAAAACTTCAGGCCATTGGTGATCGAAACCTCAAAATCAGGTTTGAACTAGATGGAGATTTTAAGCTACTTTCAGTAGATGACGAAGATCCTGATCCATCATTTAGCAATTTGGTGGTCGAAGTGCAACAGCACGTATCTCCGGTCGCCTTGCGCTAGAGTCCCTCCATACTGAGAGTGAAGACAATACGAACCCATTTCTGGTTGGTTGTCTTATTTGGACTGAGTTCATCAGAAAGGAACCAACCCACATTTTCGAAAAAATTGAGTTAAAAATGTTTTTGAGTTCCACTAGCCGTATATTTTCTCCTGCCAAAAACTGAAAGTCAAAAAGCATGCAGAAATTCGTTTGTGAAAAGAGGGGTTAAAGTTTATTTTCTACATTGAGCCTTAATGCAGGAATAAAACTTCAGACCTCTTTGCTCAGTTTCAACCTAATGTGGGTTGGTTCTTCTATGATGGACTCGGTCCATTTCAGGCCTCCGCAGTGTCACAAACGGGAATAAATATTACATTTTCACTAATTGCAAAGTCTATAAACTGGAATGGACCGAGGAATTAGGGGCAAGCAAGGAAAAAACGGAATGAAGATAAGAATTTGGCAACGAGTTGATCAGACATTACGAAAAACGTTCAATTTATGTAATCTTTATTTCCGTTTGTGACATCCATGAGCCACGTTGTCATAAGGTGATTCGTCAAGCTCAAGTGACGTGGTCGAACTGGCATGCGATATATCGCATCGATTAGGTAAAAAATCTCGGCAGATTTTGAATTTTTAGCAAAAAAAGGGATAATAGCCCCTGCGCATGAGCCTAAAGAATCATTCTAAACCTAATGGCAACGAGTTGATCAGACATTACGAAAAACGTTCAATTTATGTAATCTTTATTTCCGTTTGTGACATCCATGAGCCACGTTGTCATAAGGTGATTCGTCAAGCTCAAGTGACGTGGTCGAACTGGCATGCGATATATCGCATCGATTAGGTAAAAAATCTCGGCAGATTTTGAATTTTTAGCAAAAAAAGGGATAATAGCCCCTGCGCATGAGCCTAAAGAATCATTCTAAACCTAAACAAGTTGGTTTTTGCAATCGCTAGCGATAGCAATATTCGTCATGGGAACTTTTGCTTCTGGGATATGAAAATTTTAAGGTACAGTTCATTAGTAGTATCTTCAGAATTGAAGGGGCTATGTAATTTTGTGTCGACATCTCTTTTTTAACATTTTTAATTTTTTTTCTTTGCATACAAGAAAGCTGTTATTTACCAATTATTTATTTTCGTTGGATTATGTATGGTTTTTGAAAGTTAACGCATTTAACTTTCAGTTTCGTTTTTTCGGCGTAAAGTATGATATTTTTACTCTACGCATATGCCCGAATACGCATCATAACGACGGTGAAACTACCAAACCACGTATCTCGTTTGCGGTGTTTAAAAATCTCCGCTCACATTTTATTTTTTTGAAGTAGACCAAATCAATATCATTCCTTGAAATTTTCACAGAATTTTCTCCGCACGAAGAGGAAAAATCACGGAAATTTTCAAGACTGGACGTTGAGTAGCTTTTCATTCAAAAAATAAAGTATGACAGGAAGTCTGCGACGTCGCAAACCGAGATACGTGGTTTGGTAGTTTCACCGTCGATAAGTGACCTATGTGCTTCCTAAGTTGCCATTTTTTTCATTCAAATAGATGTAACCGAAATGTTAGATGTGTACTACCTATACTACTTTCATGTCATTGCTTTATTTATTTATTTACTTTTTGCGTAGGTATAAATTGTTATTTTTTGCTGAATTTTGGAGAAAATATTGCTTTAAGAACGTGGAATGTAAATTAATTTTATTGAAAAAAGAAAATACCATCATTAATTTGGGCGAACAGAGAAAATATACATCAATATTTGGGTCAACATCTCCCTGATTATATAAAGGATGAATATATTAGTATTTCTGTATCAAAAAACTTAGCTTTTGTCTTCAGAGATACGATGATTCTAGTCCCAGTCAATTTGTTTTATTGAAAAAACAAAAAAACAAAAAATAAATAAAAAAAAAAAAAAAACTGAAATGTCAGACATACTATTTTCATGTCTTTCTATTTGTATCAATAGGTACTTTTTGCTTAACTTACGAACGTTGAATGCAAATTAACTTTATTGAAAAAAGAAAATAACGTCATTAATTTGGGGGAACATGTGGCTGATTATATGAAGGAGGTATATTCCAGTATTTTTGTTTAACATATTAACTCACGAGAAAATGTTCGTACATTTATCATCTACTATTAATTATTTTTTGATGATTAGTCTAAAACATTCAATACAACCATTAAAAAGTAGTTCCCATCGTCGGGTATCGAACTCCCGATCGCCGGGTGCCCGCACCGAATCAAAAATACGAGGCGGTTTAGTCAACTAGGCTATAATGGATCCACGTGGGCGAGAGTAAAAATAGCATACAAAAGACTCGGGCAATGGGCGGGACTTATCACAAGAGACCTTGACTGCTTTTGGGATGATATGAAGCGCATTGCTGTTTTGCTGTAGGAGCCATGGTTCGCACTGTTTTAATGCGTCTCGAGGTTCATGCCAGCACGCATTCCGATCGCGGCAGTTGAGCTAAGGCAATATTTGCGTATCCATGAATTAAATCAATCAATCGAGCTCTGATTTTGACTTCTTTATCCGTAACGAGTCCTCCAGAACAATTTTCCACCTTGTACGATGGTTATTATTTCTTTACTTCTATTTTTCAAATTTGAGGTGGGATAATGGCGGCTTCTCAAGAACACCGAGGTAGGCGATCTTTTGCACCAACGAACAGAAAACTGATGGCGAAAAATAACCAATCAGAACCTCCCAAAAAAAAGAATTTGCCTAAAAACGGAACTTCGTGGTTCTGCGCAGATTTACCAGTCAGACACGACATCTCAAGGTGGAAAAAAACTCGCTGAAAGCGAATTTTAGCAATCAACACAACTTGACGTAGAGACATGATTGGCTAAAAAATACAACGGTTTTTGATACATCGGAAAATCAACCAAAAATCGGAGACTGGGCGAAACGCTCAAGGTCGCAGAGGTATAGGGAATCCCATAGTGAAAGCAACGGAACGATTCTAATATCATGGGGAACTCCGTTCCCATGACAAAATACAAATACGGAAATCGATAGCTGAATCGAATGCGAGGTTTTTTTCCAAGCACTTTTCTGCTTCTATTTCTCTGAATTTTGCCGATTTTGGGGTTTAGAATGATTTCAAATAGATTTGAATAGTCTCAATCGCTACTATAAAAGGAATTAAAATTAAAGGAGTTCCCAAAGGAACTAAATGAGGAAAGGACTTACTATTAAAATTAAACCAACCCAAAAAGATGAAAGACACTCAGAAAGGAAAACCAAACCTAATAGAAAACACAAAATGAGAAGAACAAGAAAAAACGTAGAAATGATTGGGCTCATGCGCAGGGGCTAGCGTCCTTCGTTTTGCTAATAATTCAAAATCTGCCGAGATTTTTGACCTAATCAATGCGATACATCGCATGCCAGTGCGACCAAGCCACTTGAGCTTGACGAATCACCTTAACTCTCTCTCTATAAAGGGACTCCACTTCGAGCCAAACCTGGCGTAACCTCCAGAGCGAGGACTGGAGAGCGACCACTTGTTCGCCCGGCAGTCCCCACGAGCCGCGCCGAGGAGAGCCCCCGAGGCGGCACGAGGGGCCGGGGGCGGGGGGGGTCGCGGCGTGGGGCTGCAGCGGGCACGCGCCAGGGCCCTCCTTGCCGCCGGGGTTTATTTTTAGGGCCTCGCGGCAGGCGAGTCGTGGAGGCCTGTAAATAAAACTCCTGTTGCTCTCCCCCCGGGGTGTCAGTCCCGATGTGCCGTTTGCGATGTGACGAGGTGGTGCGCGTTTCCCGCCGGAGAAGGAAATATGCCCCGAGCCTTCCTCATCAACAGAAGGAAGTACGCAGAGCCGGATCGAGGTGAGTCCGAAACCATAAATTCATACCAGAAACCAGAAACCAGACCAGAAATTGAACCAGAAGTTGATAGACAAAGCGATAGACCAAGACGACGAGGGGAGAGTGAAGAGATCTTATCGGTGGATGCTAGTGGTTGTCATGGGTAGGCCAAAAGGTAGGCAACGCAGATGTTGCATATGTGAGGGATTTGCGATTTGACTGTTAATTCTAATGTAAAAGTTCGCGAGAAACACGATGGTGGCACTGGATTTCCTTGAAATCAACTCCCAAGCTCAAAAAAAGCTCTCAAAGTTGAGGGCGTAATGGAGGGGATATCCCACGCTATCTGGGAGTCTACCTCTACATCAAGACAAACTCTCCTTGCAAAGATAGGGAGCAAATACATTAGCAGGGTTGCCGTGCGTTTTCAGTTTTGGAGTCCCGAAATGAAGTGGCAGCCCTGTCGATGTAGTTGCTCCCTATCTTTGCATGGAGAGCTTGTTTTGATGTAGAGGTGGATTCTCAGGGTAGGGCGGGATAACCCCTCCGTTTTGGCCTCAACTTAAGAGCTTTTTTTGAGCTTGGGAGATGATTTCAGAGAAAACCAGTGGGACCATCGTGTTTCTCGCGAACTTTTACATAAGAAACAACAGTCAAATCGCAAATCCCTCATACATGCAACATCTCCATTGAGATGTTGCATATGTGAGGAATCTGCGATTCAAATATTAATTCTTTTGTAAAAGTTTGCGAGAAAAACGATAGTTCCACTGGTTTTCCTTGAAATCAACTCCCAAGCTCAAAAAAAGCTCTCAAGTTGAGGGCGCAATGGAGGGGATATCCCACGCTATCTGAGAGTCCCCCTCTATCAAGACAAACTCTCCATGAAAAGATAGGGAGCAACTACATTGACAGGGCTGCCACTTTATTTCGGGACTCCAAAACTGAAAACACGGCAACCCTGCTAATGTATTTGCTCCCTATTTTTGCATGGAGAGTTTGTTTTGATGTAGAGGTGGACGCTCAGGATAGCGTGGGAAATCCCCTCCATTTTGGTTTCAACTTCAGGGCTTTTTTTGAGCTTGGGAGTTGATTTCAGAGAAAACCAGTGGCACCATCGTGTTTCTCGCCAACTTTTACATAAGAATCAGTAGTCAAATCGCAAATTCCTCACAAATGCAACATCTCCTACCTAACGCCAATCTGTGAGAGGCCCTATAGTTAGTCCAAAGATTCTCCCTTCGTCTACAAAAACCACCTGTTTCGACCTCATTGTTGAAATTGATAGAAAAAGCAATAGACGAAGAAGACATAGGAAGTATGGAGCGATCCTATTGGTTGAAATGGGAGGGTCTTATAGACTAAGGGGGTCAATGATAGACTAACTTTAGGGTATTTTTTGGATTGCCGCTACTTAGTCTATTACCTATTTCCTTGGTCCGTTGCGAACATCCGCTTCCACCAATAGGATCCCTCCATATCCCTTTGGTCTTATTTGTATATAGCTTTGTCTATCAATGTCAACAGTTAGCCCGCTGTAAGATTGCTTTTCTTTTTCCTTTTGGCTTCCATCTCTATCACTTCGTATGTCATTTTCAAAAATCAGCCCGCAGCGTTGTGCATGTGCGCAGGTCGAGGCGGCTCACAGTGGATCGAGTCAATCAGAGGGGTCGGACAAGCAATTTTTGACAAAAACTGCACATTTTGACGTTTAATTCGTCACATTTTGAATTTCAATGGATACTCATAGGAGAAAATTTCACGAGGAAACCAATGGGACCACTTTTAAAACCTCAAAGTTTTGTATAGAAGGAGTAATGGGCTTTTGAAGTTGCCAAACTTTGTCCGATCTTCCCCATTGATTCGATCCACTGTGCGGCCGCGGCGCGACCACTAGTTGACTGTGGCCTATGGCGGCGACAACTAGTTGCCTCTTCATGTTGTGCAATCTTAGGGTTAGATTCATAGTAGCTCCTTCTTTTAAGACGCTTCCTTGGTGTTTCTCAAATTCAGAGGCTTACCGTCGATATAGTGTGTACTTTTTGCGGTGACCAACCCTACATGTAGGGCCCATCTTCAAAGGTGTACAAGCCAGTAGCGTGGCGTGAAATGCGATATATCGATTGTTATGCCGTTTAAACCTATGGTAAAGAATCGATTATTAAGGCGTTCGCTGCGAACACCCTGTTTATCGATCCTTTTCCATAGGTTTAAATGGCATAACAATCGATATATCGCAAAGCACGCCACGCCACTGGACAAGCGGACTTCACTCGACGTTGGAAACACGTTTTTATGATGCTATCTAGACGGTTTCCTTAAACCTTCTTTGATCATTATGTAAACCAAGCGGGGCCTTCTAATTAAGGTAGATTTGCACCTACCTTAAAGTTTGTTAGTAGCATAGAATTTTTCTGCTGTATTTTGTATTTTTGCGGGGGCAAATCACCGTAATCCGTTGCTTGCTAGTGCCCATTCCCAAAGTTGTACTGCTGAATTTTAGTCGAGGTTTGCCGAACTCGTTTTTTTTTTATGAAGCTGATTTGCAGGTTTCCTTAAACCTTTCTTAGTCACAATGTAGATCATATGGGGCCTCTTGGGAATAAAAGCTTTTTGAAGGAACGACTATGAGCATTGGTTGTTCCTTAAATAACTCTTTTAAGTAAGAGGCCCTTCTTGGTTTACATCGAGATTAGGGGGGGGGGGGGGTGTTGAGGAAACCCTCAAGATAGCATCATAAAAAGGACATTCTGCCAACCTGGAAGTCCAATTTCAGTGGCGTGGCGTGCTTTGCGATATATCGATTGATTCGCCATTTAAACCTATGGAAAAACATCGATTATCAGGGCGTTCGCAGCGAACACCTTAGTAATCGATTCTTTACCATAGCTTCAAATGGCGATGTATCGATAATCGATCCGTCACGCCACGCCACTGAGTCCAATACTATACCTTCAAAAATGCACCCTTGTAGAGTACAAGTTATTTCCCATCGTAAAAAATACAAAATTCAGAGGAAAAAAGTTTACGATTTTGAAAAACATCAAGGTAACTGTGCACCGAAAAAAGTGAAGTTGATTTAACATTCTTGGTGTAAAAAAAGAGTGCGAGAACATATAAAATTCTGAATTAACTGCCACAGCAGTTACTCCAGCAATGCTAAGATGTGAAACTACTGCTGCGGCGGGTAATCCAGCTTTTTTTTACGTTCTTGCACACTTTTTTTACATCCAGAATGGTTAAATCAACTTCACTTTTTTTTCGGTATGAACCTAACTTAAATATTTCAAAACTACCAACAAAACAACAACAAATCTCTAGCAAAATAACAAAATGATCTAACAAAATATTTTCTTTTGTACTTACTGTATTTTTTTGCAATATAGCAAATCATTGTAATGCTATTCAAGGGCGTATTTCCAAAATACCGCAGAATTTTACTCGAGACTTTCAAAAATTATTGTCCTTCCTACGATGCTAAGTTTAAATTCTCTTCAAACCCCCCTTAGTCACAATGTATGTTATGCAAACTTGGACACACGCAGCAGGAAATATTTGAATTTAGTGTTATGTGTATATATATATATATATATATATATATATATATATATATATATATATATATATATGAGTCGCTTTTATAGCGCTCTTTGGCGCTGTGCGACGCCTAATCGCCACAAAGCTCGGTCTTCCCACAGGTCATCAGGGAGTTGACAATCTCTTATCTCATTTAACACCCCCTGTCGCCAACCTCTCACTGGGCGTCCCCTACGTCTCCTCCCAGGAGGAACCCAATCAAGCATCTTTTTTGGCAGCCTCTCTTCCGTCATCCTATTGACATGACCATACCAAACAAGTTGTTTGGTCATGACGTCGAACACGATGTCATTTTCGACTTCCATTATCTGACGCACTCTATCATTACGGACCCGATCTCTCCTAGTGTTATGTACTTTTGGTAAATATGAGAAGTGGATCACAAACTAACCCAAATATTGTGTTGATTTTGCCATTGTTGTGGCCTTGGTTTTATACGCCGACCACTAGTTGACTATGGCTAATGGCGGCAGTTACCCATTTGCATGACGTCATACAATACATCGTCGCTCCTCTGACGTACAGGGGCGGATCCAGCAATTTGGCAACACAGAATTACCTCCATTCAAACCAATGTTAAATAATCGATTTTTCTCGGAGCACCTGGCCCCTTCAAGAATCGATACATTTCCATAGGTTCAAATGGAGAAAAACAATTTTGCCAATTCTCTGAATCTGCCAATGCTGACGTACGGGCGTATCTCAATTTCCTCGTGAGCCCTGTGTACCGTATAACCCTATGCTTTCCGCGGCTCATGCGGAATTGGAGATATACGCCGTTACGTCAAAGGGGCGACGACTTACGGATATATTTAAATCAAAAGGGACTACATCCATTCTGACATCTGAGTCCATGCATAACAGGGCTCGTGTCAAAATGGATAGTTCCTTTCAGTGGCGAGGGGTGAATGATCAATTATCGATATTTTTCCCATTTGAAGCTGTGGTAGAGAATCGATTATTAAGGTGTTTGTAGCAAACTTTTTGCTTATCGATCCTTTTCCATACGTTTAAATAGCAGATCAATCGATGTATCGCGAAGTACGCCACGCCACTGGTTACTCTTAGAGAGTTTCGGTGTTAGCGATTGATCGTTTGATTAATCGCTCTATTAATTTGGTTTTTTATACTTTTAAAATATATAAAACATTAAAAATAAATAAATAAATACAAAATGTTGTTATTTAGGAGTATTTTGCCATGCATTCTTGTGCGAAACTTAAAATTAATGTTTAAAACAAAGTTTTAATATCCAAGCAGATTCGTAGAGGAAAAATTAGGTAACACATAACTTAAATTTTAAATTCATTTTGATGGAATTAATTGAGAATATGTCTCACCATCAAGGACCTATGACATGTAGAAGAATGTGATTTTTTAGACATTTCATCAGCTTGTTCAAATGTATTTTTGAATCGGGACTAAACGCGAGGTTTTTGACTAAAAACTCCCAAGTTGATTCCTGAAATATATGTTTTAATTATATCTTAAAGATCTGTTTTTCAATATCAAAATAAAAAAATTGTATCACAAACTTGTGAAATGGTCTGCTATTAGGGTAAATACTGATTCAATCAAGTTTTTTTCAATTTTATATTCCGAAGATTAAAAATCAACCATGAGAGAAGCTAAATTAGAATTTTGGTCTCACCAGACTTGGATTGCATTTTGCAAAAAGGAACCAGAAGGAGCCCATAATGATGCTAAGATTGTGCATTTTCATCCTTTGCAATAAAATTACTGAAATCATGAAAGAATATGAGATTTACATGGTAATTTTTGTCTTAAATGTACAGTTTCTACGAGTAAGAAGATAGAAACTGTGAATGGATAATCAGGTTTTTCTTCCAAGACAAAAGAAGTTGCGCAATCTTTGCAACATTGCAATGCTCCTGGTTCCTTTTTGCAGAATACAATCCACTTTATCAACATAAAAAATCCAATGTCACCTTATTATAGTGTTTAACAGAGGGATGTCTGAAAATCTTATTTGAATAACTTTGAAAGGAGGTCAAATTGATCCTGTTCTTATATCTGGTCTTAATCTATAGTAAAAATATATTCAGAAAAATGAGACAAATAAACAGATCTCTGAAATAATAAAAAAGATTATTCCAGGTCTAATAATATAGTTAATTTTTAAAGACCGGGATCCTTCATACAACGATTCTCGTATAACATCTCGTCATCATTGGAACATAATCAAAACAGTAGTAAAAAGAAAAAAGAAAAATAGAAAGCTTGAATTAGTCAAAACAAATTTAGTAATTCTCGTAACAGAATTAGTCAGGTTTAAGGCGATTAGAATAGGTCACGGACTATATTTTACTAAATGCATGGCCACCTGTCTCTCACAGGGATGAACAAAAGTGACCATCGAAATTAGGCCGATGTGTTGATCCTTTAAGGCGCCTTAAGTTCAGTAAAAAAATTCCATTCGCCGTCTAGTTACAGGAAAGCACGTGCTTTTTGAATGACCCAGATCGTTTAACTGTTGATAGATTAAGCAAGCGGATGCTTACGGCCATCAATGAACTAGAATGCCTATTAGCACAGGTGTTCTTCCGAAATTTGTTTCGGGCTTTTAAGCTCGTTTTATCCGTAGTGTTGGTAGATTTACCATCATTTTCTTTCTTTTTTTCTTGTTTATAGATTCCCAATAAAACAATAAAATATCAAATAATCGCCTTTCTTCGTGGAAGAGATTTTAGAATCAAAAAACTCAAAGTTGATTCACTGGTACCCTCGCGCTTGCCTGGAGGTGTTTGTAAAACGCTTGAAAATTTCCAATTTAATTCCGATTAAATGACAATTTGAATTTTGCTGTTTTAAAACGTGGGTTTAGGAATGGCCATTTTGATGTTGAACCCGTCATGTTCGAGACTTAAAATCATCAGATTATACTGCAGGTCATATCATCTAACATCAAGAACTGAAAATCCTAATTTTCTGATAGCCTGGAAAAATTGGCCAAGTTGCATTAAGGTTTTATTTATTATTATTAATCGGTTACATTTACTGACTCCTTTGATGTATGAGATTTGTGTGTTGAGTTTTTTTACGTTTTTGATCGTAAGCCTCCTTCTTCCATTCATATCGCAGTTCACGCGTGCAGTGACTTGTACAGAAAATTTTTGAAGAGGGGATTCTGCGATTCAGAATCCTTTTCTTTGGATGAGGTGGGGGAGAAAAGTATACTCACAACGGACAATTACAGTTAAAACTCCTATGCTTTGCTAGATTTGGCCATTTTGGATTATTACCGGGCTTGAAGCGAGTTTTTGGACCATTCCATCACTCACGAGTTTTCCTCAATAAAAATGCGACATTTTGCAACGTTTCAACTTCATTTTGCTCACGCATGAGTAATTGCTCTCATTATAATAATCGAAGATGTCGCGTTGGCAATAAATAAGGAGAGTTGCACTTCGGGAACGGAGTAAGGTAATCGGTCCATCATGCTCTCCAGGCGGCCTAAATTTACAATTTTGTTCGTATTAATCTACTTGGTTCGCGTTCCTTCGAAAGTAGAAGCTCAGGTAGGTTGGCTTACATCAGTTACTTTATACGGCCGAACAAGCGGGAAAGCTCTGATATGTTTGTATGAGAGAAGCGCTCAGTTGTTTTCAATGTAGGCGCGTTTTTAAGTTCCCTGAGGAAGATGAGCACCGTTGAGATGAAAGAACTCTCTCACCAAAAAATGCTAAAAACTGAACTACCGCTAAATAAATAAATCATAGAAAAACAATTATCGCATTCATGCTTTGACATCGAAGGCATTAAATAGAGGTACCACTGATTAATCTGTTCTATGTATGTAAGGCCTTTCTCTGCCATCTTGTTGTTGAGCTGGTGTGCCATTTAAACGCATTGTTAGTATAGTATACCAGAATTCTAGAGGCGTAAATTTAAAAAAAAAAAAAATAATTAAAGGCATTTTTCAAAATTTACAGTCCTTCAAAATGAACTCTCCCTGTGATTTTGCTAAAAATGGTTTTGACCCCTAGCCCCCCCCCCCTCCCAAATTTTAGAGTACCCCAAAGTCGTTTGACGTGCATAATGAGACCATAGATATGGTCTTCTCTACTTTTGAATGAAATCAAACAGATATAGATTCTGAGATATCGCTGTTGACAGATTTGGGGGACGCTGGACGGACGGGCACACATTTTTTCAAGTATGGTTATTTTGACTCCACGGAAATATGAACGTCTGAAATGATGAAATTTCAACCTCCCCCCTTTGAGAATGACAATACTTCCTCTACCCTAGGGTAGCGAGAAAGTAAAGGTAAACGAAAGTAAACGTTTTCTTTCGACTGAGCGCTAAAAATCGGGGTATATAGGTCCCTCTTGAAGGCTATTTTCTGGCATTTATATTGAAATTGTCTTCCCTTTAAGCCTCATTTTCTGCCTACATTGTAACTCCTTTAAAGAATTCTCTGACAAAACCTTGGAGTGATGAAGATTCTGACGAATTGTGAGTATGTTGTGAGGAAAGAAATTCTTAATGGAGCAATTTTAAAAGACTGACAGGGATTAACCCCTAAAAATGCAAACATGTGCGAGAAAAAATTGAATGTTTACCGAAAACACTCTGAAATAACGACAGTTCTTCTTCAACAATTTTTTAATCCAAAATACCTCATCGTTGATAATTTTTTTTTTTAATTTTCTCAGTGACGACCAATGCAGTCTTTGAATGCAAAGAACAATTCATTCAACGAGAAGTTTTGTTGAACTTTGCTCGTAAATATTTAAAATTGTATTTTTTTCTGCGAGTCGCACAAGATACTCTATTTCATATACCTTCTCAAATATACGTAGTCACAGTAATGACGCGAACCTCGTGGAAGAAAGGAGCAATTCCAGGGGAACTTCTAAACAAAGTTGGCGCTCGCATGTAATTTAAACTACAGGAATTATTACAAGTTCACGCTACTTTCGATGGGAGTGTCCGATATCTGAATGCTTAAATTCTGTCACACAATACGCGTGTAAGGCATGGGCCCTATTAGACGGATACTAGCTCGAGTACCTTCATAAGGAGAGTATGGACAGCTCAGTTTATGTAGCTCTTAGGGCTTAAAAGGGCGAAAACGTGTAAAACTAAAACCACTAGAAAAGTGCCACTGCCAACCTATGCATTAGAAATAGTAATCAATACGGCCGAAAGTGCATTATAAACCAGCGTCATTAAGGATTAAGAATTTAGAACTGAGAAAATGAATGGAAAATCGAAGTTTTATACGTGCTTTTATAACTTTTGATCAGTTATACGACGGATAGTAAGAATTATGAAAATTAGTACTACTGGATAATTCGAGCTTATGGTTTGGCAGCCCTTGTAGGCCCCAAGAGCTACACAGAGACAAGTAAGAAACCCTCCACTGGCCTCCTGGTGACAGACGGAAGCTTTTACTTTCGGGAATTCAACAACCCGAGAAAAAATGGATCATTCAAGCTCATTGAAAAATGAACGATCCGGATCATTCAATTTGAATGAGTTTTTCGTCAGCTCATTCAAATTTGAATGATCCAGATCGTTCACTTGATCATTGAATTTTAATGCGCCCGAATGAGCTTGAATGATCCTGATCATTGAATTTCAATGAGCTTGAATAATCCTGATCATTGGATCTCAACGAGTTAGAATGATCCGGATCATTGGATTTGAACGAGCTTCAATGATCCGGATCATTGGATTTCAACGAGCTTAAATGATCCGGATCATTGGATTTCAACGAGCTTAATTGATCCGGATCATTGGATTTCAACGAACTTGAATGATCCGGATCATTGGATCTCAACGAGCTTCAATGATCCGGATCATTGGATTTCAACGAACTTGAATGATCCAGATCATTGGATTTCAACGAGCTTGAATGATCCGGATCATTGGATTCCAATGAGCTTGAATGATCCTGATCATTGAATTCCAACGAGTTTGAATGATCCTGATCGTTGAATTTCAACGAGCTTGAATGATCCTGATCGTTGAATTTCAACGAGTTTGAATGATCCTGATCGTTGAATCCCAACTAGCTTGAATGATCCTGATCGTTGAATCCCAGCCAGCTTGAATTCTCCTGATCGTTGATTTCCAGTGAGTCAAGGTCTCGGTTTGATGAGAATCTATTATAAAAAGATTGTAAATAGTATAGAAGCAAAAGTACATGGATATCCATTCTCACTTTGCAGTTTTTTTTCAACAGAAAAATGAAGGGGAAAAAACCAAAGAAACATATGATGATAGGAAAAGTTAAAAAAACACAGACTCACCAGAAGTTTATCCAATTCCTCCTGAAGTAAGCTCATCCTCCGCCCTATTACAGCAACAGTGTGAATGTAGGTACTATAATAAAAGTAGTTTGAAGGTGAAAATTTTTGCTACAAACCATCTCCCAAACGCTGTCAAGAATTCAAACCACACAACAGTCATTGTGGGAGAGGCTCGTAGCTTTGCCGCCGAGTTGCAGAGCTGCTGCGGGGATTCTTTCCATCGACAACTGAAAAATTTAACTAAAATGGAACATATTAAATTAACAGCATAACCAGAAAAATGTTGAATTGAAGAATTAACCGCGCGTTTAGAATTGCATAAGCGATGTCGCTGTTTTACTCTGATTTAAAAGAAAGAAACAAGCAAAAATTACATTGGGATACAGGGGTATAAAATTGGCTTTGTCTCTGAAATAATTAATTTACCTTAGATTGTGCTTTGAAGTGAAATAAGGCAATAGTACTTACAATTTTGTGCTTGCGTGTTTGTTCAAATGAAGCGTTATCGATGGAGAAAATATTGAAGTAAAATTGAGGAGTTAGGTGCAAAAGGGGCGTAATTGACAAAATCGCGTTTTGATTCGTGTTCAAAGTTTGTTGTTGTAAGGCTCATTGTTTTTACTGTCATAAGGCTAATCTTAAAAATTTTCAGAAAATCTAGTGAGAGAGAGGCCCTACTTTCCTCGAAAATTGAAATCCTCTGTTCTGTAATTTCTCTTATGTCGCTTTAAATTCTATGTACTTATTGTTTTTCCCCTTGACCGTTTCACAAGTTATCAGTATGATGTTACCTTATACCTGTGAGTTGTGCTCCAGTCATCAAATGCACTGCTTTATGGTCCGAGGACACAATTTTACTTCAATAAAATTTTCTCCATCGATGACACTTCATTTGAACAAACACTCAAGCACAAATTTGTAATTACCTACTGCCTTGTATCACTTCAAAGCACAATCTAAGGTAAATTAATTATTTCAGAGACAAAGCCAATTTTATACCTACCCCTGTATCCCAATGTAATTTTTGCCGGTATCTTTCTTTTAAATCAGAGTAACAGCGACATCGCTCATGCAATTCTAAACGCGCGGTTTATTCTTCAATTCAACATTTTTTTTTTGGTTATGCTGTTATTTTTATATGTTTCTTTCTAGTTAAATTCTTCAGTTGTCGATGGAAAGTATCCCTGCAGCACTGCCGTGCTAAGGAAGAACGCCGGATGAACATCCGAGAGTTGCCAAATTTCCCTTGATAAAACATGTATTTTTGAAAATATTCATGTATTTTTTTTTTTTTTTTCTAGGAAAGTTCAGATATTTTAGATGAAATTTCGTACAAAATTGTCTAAAAATTTTGGAAAGTAATATTCGCAATTTTCCCAGTAAATTTGGTTTTTATCGGAGGAAACTTAGCAACGTCTGAAGGCTAATATGGCGTTCTTTCTTAGCACGGCAGAGCAGCTTTGCAACTCGGCGGCAAAGCTACGAGCCTCTCCCTTCATGACTGTTTTGTGGTTTGAATTCTTGACAGCATGTGGGAGATAGTTTGTAGCAAAAATATTTTCACCTTCAAACTACTTTTATTGAAGGTACATTCACACTGTTACTCTAATAGAGCGGATGATGAGCTTACTTCAAGAGGAATTGGATGAAATTTCTGGCGAGTCAGTGTTTTTGAACTTTTCCCTTATTCCTTCATTTTTCTGTTGAAGAAAAACTGCGAAGTGAAAATGGCTACTCAAGTGCATTTGCGTCTATACTTCTTACAATTTCTTTATAATAGATTCTCATCAGACCGATACTTGAATATCCGAATCTGCTGAAGTGATCATATCATTGTGGTAGGTCCCAGAGTTTGACCCGATTGAGTATTTATTAAAGTTACGTAGCAATTATATTAATGTAGAATAGTAGGAGGTAAAAATTATCCAAGTGACCCAATCAGACGCTGGCATAGTAGTGGCTTATTCAACTTTAATAATCTGGATCGTTGACCCAATAAGCTTGAATGAGCTAGCATGTTGGGCCGTTCAATTTTAATGCTCTTAATGATTCAGCTACGATAAGCCTGATCATTGGCCCAATGAGTTTGAATAAGCCGATTAATTGAATCATTCAAATTGAATGATCCTGATCATACAAGTTGAACGATCCAACAAGTCGGCACATTCAAATTGAACGATCCAACAAGTTGGCAACCCAACCTAACCTAACCTAACCTAACCAAACCTAACCTTCAAATCTTCGAGTTGTCCATACTCTCCCTATAAAGGCACTCTAATACCGGCCAGAACTGTCTGATTCCAGAACGATACCCAGGGGACTGGGAAAGAGCCAACCATTGACGCCCGCGACGACCATGCGGTGGCCAGTAGCGGAGGGCATGGCGGGTCGTCAGGAGGCCATTCTTCAGGTAATTCAGGCGGACATTCATCAGGCTCCCCATCAGAGGGCCACGCCGCTCCAGCACCAGCAGCGGGCAGGGAGGCGCCTCCGCTCCAACCCTTCCCGGTGGGACCCGCATCGCCCAAAGGAGGGCCAGCGCCCCAACCAGGATTCGAACCCGTGCCCGCCATCGGATCAGGCCCGAAACCTCCTGTGATATTTCCACCAGTCGCCGGACCCCACCGCACCTTGCCCGCGCCCCCTAAGAGGCCGAAGAATAAAACGAAAGGCGCTGCTCTTCTCGTTGTCGGCCTGACGGTCCTCGCGCTAGGAGGCGTAGCGCTCCAACAGTAGCATGAGGCAGCGTCCAAGAAGTACCTGAAGGGTCTCCCGCTGCCTACTATAAATCCTGACGACCCACCTGATGAGGTCATCAACCAACCGTTCTGGTACCACGGCAGACGGATCTACGAGCATAACCGGTGCGCGCTGTTCCAAGAGAACCTGAAGTCGCGCCCGAACAGCAGACGGAAGAAGATGTGCAGACACGCCTCCGACCATTTGAGGGAGAAGATGCACGAGGAACCGCCGGAGAATAGACCGACGAGGTGTCCTGATGTCGGAGGCGGGAGGTGCTTCGCTGTTGATGGGAGGTTGGGACGTTGCTACGTCGTGGTGGACAAGAAGAGCTCGAAGAAGCACTACGAGCTGATAAATAATTGTTGAGTTTGTCTGTGCAAGTTAAGATATGGTGTCAACTTTAAAATGAATAATTTGTCATGTATCGAGATATACATATGTCTCCGTATGATTTGGTGAAGTCAACCTTTTGTTTAAAGGGCACACTCCTTGAAAGGGTATCCCAGGATAAGGGCACCAAAATGCCCCTCCTCACGGATTTTGAATTTAATGGTCTAAACCGCTTCAGGAGGTCCTAAAAACATGGTTTTGGGCAATTTTAACCTCCTGACCCCAACCACCCCCCCCCCTCCAGCCCCGAAAAACCCATTTTTCGGGGAATTTTGGGGTATTTTCACGTTTTATTTCATATCTCCCGCGTTTTTCAATGAAAATGCACCAAAATTTCACCAAATGTACATCAGGGCAATCACATTCTTGGGTAAAAAAATCAAATTTATCGAAATATATTTAGACTCCGAAAAAAATTCGTGAAAATCGTAAATTTTCAATTTTTTTCAGATTTTAGCGGTTTTAAAAAAAAATGAGGACACATACATTTTTTTTATTGCCTTAAAATGTAGGTAATATACCCAGTTGTTACCAAAAAAAATTTCAAGCCTTCACGCGTGGTGCGTCCCACCGAAAAAATAGTTTTTTTGGCGCCAAAACGGTCAAAATGGCTCTTTTGGCAACGGTTTACTCGCACGCTATCAAGATAGTAACACTAAAATCTCTAATTTTTGGTTTCAATGTTTCAAGAAGCATGCCCTAGTATCGTCAGAAAAGGTTTCAAGTCGATCGAGTCCTTACGCCCCACGTAAAGTACCGGTTTTTGGCGCCAAAATGGTCAACATTCCTATTTCAGAAGAGGTTACTCGCCGTAGGGTGGCCCTTATTTTTGACTTTACGGAATTTAAAGTGCAGAGCCCTGCAAATGGTTTCATTTGATGAGAAAATAACTGGGAAAAAATAAAAATGGAGAAAAAAATATTTTAAAACGCGCCTCAAAGAGCCTAAAGTTCCGAGCGTGGCGTGCGAAGACGCGTTTTTTCGTCATTTTGCGAATTTTTTTTCTCCCGTTGAAATGTTTCTACGGCTTTGAAATTTTTGTAGGTAACATACTTTTTAGAGTACTTTACGAGAAAAATAATGAAATTTACCTCGCCCATCACACATCATGCGATTTCGTCGATTGTTCATAAACATTCTCCCGGCACAGTTTGCCTGAACGAGTTTTGGCAGCCAAACGAGGCCACTTTGAAGGGGAAATGGGGTATTTTAAAAGTAGCGAGGTAAATGTTGTTATTTTTTTCGTGAATTACTATAAAATATGTGATACCTACTTCAGAAAATTTCAAAACCGAAGCAACAATTTAAAGGTGGAAAAAAGACACGCCGCGCGCCGTGCGGGTAGATTGTAAGGGAAAATCGGCAAAATCGCACGACATGGCCTCTTTGATGAGGTAAAAAGGGCATTTTAAATTGGGCGAGGTAAATTTCATTATTTTTCTCGTAAAGTACTCTAAAAAGTATGTTACCTACAAAAATTTCAAAGCCGTAGAAACATTTCAACGGGAGAAAAAAAATTCGCAAAATGACGAAAAAACGCGTCTTCGCACGCCACGCTCGGAACTTTAGGCTCTTTGAGGCGCGTTTTAAAATATTTTTTTCTCCATTTTTATTTTTTCCCAGTTATTTTCTCATCAAATGAAACCATTTGCAGGGCTCTGCACTTTAAATTCCGTAAAGTCAAAAATAAGGGCCACCCTACGGCGAGTAACCTCTTCTGAAATAGGAATGTTGACCATTTTGGCGCCAAAAACCGGTACTTTACGTGGGGCGTAAGGACTCGATCGACTTGAAACCTTTTCTGACGATACTAGGGCATGCTTCTTGAAACATTGAAACCAAAAATTAGAGATTTTAGTGTTACTATCTTGATAGCGTGCGAGTAAACCGTTGCCAAAAGAGCCATTTTGACCGTTTTGGCGCCAAAAAAACTATTTTTTCGGTGGGACGCACCACGCGTGAAGGCTTGAAATTTTTTTTGGTAACAACTGGGTATATTACCTACATTTTAAGGCAATAAAAAAAAATGTATGTGTCCTCATTTTTTTTAAAACCGCTAAAATCTGAAAAAAATTGAAAATTTACGATTTTCACGAATTTTTTTCGGAGTCTAAATATATTTCGATAAATTTGATTTTTTTACCCAAGAATGTGATTGCCCTGATGTACATTTGGTGAAATTTTGGTGCATTTTCATTGAAAAACGCGGGAGATATGAAATAAAACGTGAAAATACCCCAAAATTCCCCGAAAAATGGGTTTTTCGGGGCTGGAGGGGGGGTGGTTGGGGTCAGGAGGTTAAAATTGCCCAAAACCATGTTTTTAGGACCTCCTGAAGCGGTTTAGACCATTAAATTCAAAATCCGTGAGGAGGGGCATTTTGGTGCCCTTATCCTGGGATACCCTTTAAAATGTGACGAAATAAACATCAAAATTTGCAGTTTTAGTTAAAACTCTCATGTACGACCTCTTTCATGTCCTAACTAACTCGATCCACTGTGTGGCGTGGCGTGCTTTGTGATATATTAATTGGTTAATCTGCCGTTTGGACCGCGTTAAACAGAAAGGAACCAAGCCACATCAGCTATTGCCAAATTTAACAGGGAAATTGTATTTTTTACGAGAGAACGTTTGTGAGGATTCCTATGAAAATTTAAGGAATTTGCTTTGTATTATGGAGAAAATTCACTGAAATTTGCACAAAAATCCACACGACCGTTTTCATGTAAAAAATTAAATTGCCCGATTAAATTTGGCAATACACTGAAAAAAAAAACACATTGGATCTAGAGTCCAGACTCTTGAAAACATTGACAAGAAAAAATACTCAACCGGATTTTTGCTTGAATCAAAAGGAAAACCGCTTAAATTAAGAGGCTTGGTTATTGATTTAAGCTAGATTCTGATTGGTTCAAGAGTACTTTTTTTGTCGATGTTTTTGAGAGTCTGGACTTTAGATCCAATGTGTTTTTTTTCCAGCGTAGCTGATGTGGCTTGGTTCCTTTCTGTTTAACACGGTCCATTTAAACCTATAGAAAAGGATCTATAAACAGGGGGCTCGAAACGAACACCTTAATAATCGCTCCTTTACCACAACTGCAAACGGGGAGATATCGAAAAATCTATCATGGAGCCACTCGCGCCACTGAGCTTGCGGTTCACTCACACTATGACTTTGCAATCCGGAACGGTGTGGTAGCGTGCGGGATGGCTTAATCACTCGGCTGAAATCTAAATCCGATCTAAACCTAAATATAAATGTTGGGGCTTCCGGTTTGGTGACAGCATCCTCCCCTTCCGGTCGCCGGGACAGCGCCGCGCAGCCTCCGTCAGGAGCAGGTTATCACAGGGGCGAGCCATTGACGCCGGGGTTGATGCAGGACAGAGTTGCCGAACTCAGCATGGAATCGGTGAATGGATTACAAAAAACAACTGAAGGTGATTCGATGGACGCCATATTTTGCGTCAGAACGACATGCGATGTATCGCATCAATTGGTTCCATTTTTTCAGCTACTCGTAATTTTTCTCCGATTTTGAGATCGCAATTCTGTTGTCAGGAGACTGAAGCACTCACTAACCAATTTTAACAAAGAAATTCAACGTATAAAGGCGTGGTTGACAACACTCCTGTCTCCTGACAACAGAACTGTGATCTCAAAATTCGAGAAAAATGACGAGTAGCTGAAAAAATGGAACCAATTGATGCGACATATCGCATGCCGTTCTGACACAAAACATGACGTCCATCGAATCACCTTAATCGGCACGATACACTGGCAAAGAAACAACTTAAATCGGCACTAAGGCCGCAAATAATAAAAAGAACACATAAAAGTCTCACAATAACAGCGGTGAGGCTCACAGTGTCCTTCTCTCTTATTTTTTTTGTTTTTGCCGGTCGAAAATGCGAATGTGATCCCTGCAAAACGTCCCGGGCTTTTTATTTTATTTTATGTGTTATTTTTATTATTTGCGGCCTAGTCCCGATTTATCTGTAAGTAACTGAATATAAAAAAAAAAAAAAAAAAAAAAAAAAAAAAAAAAAAACTTCCGCGGTGGATAACGTTTAAACCCCGAATTTTCATCTGCCCCATTTATGACACGGCCACCGTCAGGCAGAGATTGAATTCGCAAGAAGAGCCAGAATCCGTGTTTCACATCCGAAAAATACGAAAAGCCACGGAAGGTGACCCTTGAATTCGACGTAATTTGCGAAAATGGATGGTTTTGCGAAAGAACACAAAGCTCAGGGCGAGCCCCCTCCGGTCGGCCACAGGTATGACGCGTCTCGAGATTTTCCGCACAATGTCTTGAGCCGCTGCCAAAAAGCAGTGGAATTCATTTGTTGATTGAGTCAAACAGGTTGAATGGGAGCAACGTTGACGCACTGTGGGTCCGAGTTGTAATCCGCCGTGCGAAGGAAGAACACCGCGAACATTCGCGAGTTGCCGAATAACCTCCGATAACATTATTTTTGAGAAGGTGCCGCTCGTCAGTGCTCCCTTTTCATGTCCGTCAAAAGTTCCGGAATTCGGAGCTTCTTTTCTCCAATGGAGATGTTACATGTGTGAGGAATTTGTGATTTGACTATGCTTCTTATGTAAAAGTTCGCGAGGAAGTCGATGGTGCCACTGGCTTTCTCTGCGATCAACTCCCAAGCTCAAAAAAAGCTCTCAAGTTGAGGCCGAAATGGATGGGATATCCCACGCCATCCTGAGAGTCCACCTCTACACGAGAACTCTACACCTCTCTCACCGAACGAAAAAGCATGAAAGACAAACATAAATGTGGTTAAAAATTTTAACTTCCACCGCCACGCCGACCGCACTGTGTTGGCGCAATGCGTGAAGTATTCATGCAGTCTTGCAGGCGCTATGCGTTTGCAGCCGACTGCTGCTGACCGCAGTGAGATTGACGCAATGCGTGAAGTATTCATGCGGTCTTTTAGGCGCTATTCGTTTCATGCTGACCACCCCGCCGCTCCGTTCCAGGTCAAATTGCGTGTTTGGTTTCTCTCTTAACTCGACTAATTGAAGGTGCTGTCTCTTGTATTACCAAGAGACGACAAAATTAGAAATTAAATTACTATACTTTTACTCTGATGAAATGAGATATTTTGTCGTCTTTTCTCGTTTGTAATTTATTTTCTGAATCCGATTTTTTCTCTCTTTTTTTAATACCTACATTCAAAAATATTGCAAAATTTGCCGCCTCCTACATTTTGCCGCCATGGGCTGCGGCCCATGTGGCCACCTTCTTAATCCGGCCCTGGTGTGCACCACCAGGGTGTACATGATGACACACGCTATATTTTGAAAGGTGACATCAACGGGAATTTTGAGCGTGGATATTCGTTGTTTGAACGGATCATTATTATTTTCAGCTGAACTACAAGATGAAATGAGAGGACAGGGCGCATAAGTGCAGTTTTTGATATTTCGAGAAGTACGTTTTTGAATTTTCAAAATTATAATGATTACTGGAAAAAAAAAGTCGCCTGGATCTGGAGTCTAGACTCTTAAAACATTGACAAGAAAATGTAGTCTTGATTCAATCGGACTTTTCGCTTGAGTCAAAAGGAAATCCACCTAAATCAAGATGATCGGCTCTTCGATTCAAGGAAATCGGATTAAATCAAGAGTATTTTTTCTTGTCAATGTTATTGAAAGTCTGGACTCTAGATCCAAACGAATCCAAGATCCTTATGGCGGAAAGAAAGTTCAAACTGACTTAATGATGCTTAAAAATTGGAATTTGGGGAGCGAATTTTTCTCAAAATATGCATTAAGACAGGTTTCTATTGAAATCATTGATAATTCATTTTTTTCAAAAACTACATGCATTTATGCGCCTTATGTCCTCCAAGTCCCTCAAATTACCAAAGCAAAATTCTGTGACTAGCTCAGAAGAAATCGAAAGGGACATTTACAGTCGGACATTTTTCACGTTGAACATTTGTAATGGGACATTTACACTGATCACCTTTGCTTTGAAGTTCTGACAAAACGATGATCATGCTCTGGAAAGCAGACCGCTCATTTTTCTAGAACTGGCAAATGATGGTCGTCGACTGGTAATTATGGAGATTTTAAGGCTGCCAAAACGCTTGCCGTGTGTTGCACCCGAATAGCAACAAGTTATACTGTTTTTCTTTGATGCGTTCTTGGATGTGCCTCCGGATGCTCAAACGAGTGCGGGAGGAGAGATGATCCGTGTGACGACAAAGTGGGCATTGTTGCCACATTGCTTGACAATATTATAAGAAGAAATCGGATTCACGATCGAGGGTTTGAATTAAAATGAACCCCTCTTGAATACTCCCTAAAGAAGAATTCCTGATGTGCACTGGAAAAAAAAGTCGTTTGAATCTAGTATCCAGACTCTTAATAGCATTGACAAGAAAAAATACTCTTGATTCAATCCGATTTTTCCTTGAATCGGAGAGCCGAGTCTCTAGGTATAAGCGGATTTACTTTTCATTTAAGCAAAATATCCGATTGAACCAAGATTATTTTTTCTTGTCAACGTTTTCAAGAGTCTGGACTCTAGATCCAAGCGACTTTTTTTCCCAGTGTGTCAAAAAAAAGGGGGAAAAGTGGATTGCATTTTTCAACTGGGAACTGTCACCTCTAGCTCATCTATAAAAGCACCTGCCTGTACTACCATGCTAAAGAAGAACGCCATACGAACCTGTAGGCGTTACCAAATTTCCTTCGATAAATCACGAATTTTTAGGAAAATTTGTAAATATTTTCCTTCCTATTTTTCAGATAATTGTGTTCGTAATTTTACCCAAAGTTCTTGAGAATTTCTCGGAAAAATATTCATAACATTCCTCAAAAATGAACATTCTTTCGAAGGCAATTTGGCAACTCTCAAATGTCCATACGGCGTTTTCCCTTAGTACGGCGTACTGGAAAACTACTGGCACATGTTACTACTTAAAAGAGTCGGAAGTAGTAGTTCTTCCAAGCAAAATGAAATCCAAATGTGGCAGTCAGTGGACAAAAAAATGACTTAGGTCGACAAAAACTCAAATTGTACGACTATATCTTTGTACCAAAGCATAAATATAGAAAAGTATTTTACGGGCATTTTGAGAAGCATATCGCCAAAAATGCAGAATCTAATCAGAAGCTTATCAGTTTGAGGTTTGCACTTCAAGGAATGCAATTTTGAGAAATTCCGAGCGAATGTGCTAACTTGAGGGTTAAACTGTCAGCGATTCCGATACTTTTCATCTGTTTGGTTCGGAATACTAAATTGCCAGATCAACTTACGTAATGGCTTCTGTTGCCGCCAAGTAGAACGCAAACCGCTTTCAATTCATAAATTCGCCAGAGTTTAATCGAAATATCGAAATTTTAACTTTTTGACCAATTTTGGCAGAAATTGCTTATCTAGAGACTATGCGACTATGGAAAGTGGTACACAAAGTAGCCCAGGCCTCTAGTAGTAGATCCTGAGTTTTCCCATTTTTTATGGTTTTCTGTGCTCAATTCAGCACAAACTATACTGAAACAGACAAAACATTTAAGTTGGGTTGTGGGTTTTTTCTTATGTTAACTTAAAGTAACACCAAACCACATAAGTTTTTTGAAAAATCGGAGCAGATTTCATACCACCCGGATCTTTCGAGAGGCCAAATGGAGGATATCACTTTGAGTTTCCTCACGATAAGATCTCACAACACATGTCCAAGCTCTCCGGAGCAAAGCACACTGAAAAAAAAGAAGAAACAAGTTGGTTTTTGCAATCGCTAGCGATAGCAATATTCGTCATGGGAACTTTTGCTTCTGGGATATGAAAATGTTAAGGTACAGTTCGTTTGTAGTATCTTCAGGATTGAAGGGGCTATGTAATTTTGTGTCGACATCTCTTTTTTAACATTTTTAATTTTTTTTCTTTGCATACAAGAAAGCTGTTATATTTACCAATTATTTATTTTCGTTGGATTATGTATGGTTTTCGGAAGTTAACGCATTTAACTTTCAGTTTCGTTTTTTCGGCGTAAAGTATGATATTTTTACTCCACGCATATGCCCGAATGCGCATCATAAGTGACCTATGTGCTTCCTAAGTTGCCATTTTTTTCATTCAAATAGATGTAACTGAAATGTTAGATGTGTACTACCTATACTACTTTCATGTCATTGCTTTATTTATTTATTTATTTATTTACTTTTTGCGTAGGTATAAATTGTTATTTTTTGCTGAATTTTGGAGAAAATATTGCTTTAAGAACGTGGAATGTAAATTAATTTTATTGAAAAAAGAAAATACCATCATTGATTTGGGCGAACAGAGAAAATATACATCAATATTTGGGTCAACATCTCCCTGATTATATAAAGGATGAATATATTAGTATTTCTGTATCAAAAAACTTAGCTTTTGTCTTCAGAGATACAATGATTCTAGTCCCAGTCAATTTGTTGTATTGAAAAAACAAAAAAACAAAAAATAAATAAAAAAAAAAACAACTGAAATGTTAGACATACTATTTTCATGTCTTTCTATTTGTATCAATAGGTACTTTTTGCTTAACTTACGAACGTTGAATGCAAATTAACTTTATTGAAAAAAGAAAATAACGTCATTAATTTGGGGGAACATGTGGCTGATTATATGAAGGAGGTATATTCCAGTATTTTTGTTTAACATATTAACTCACGAGAAAATGTTCGTACATTTATCATCTAGTATTAATTATTTTTTGATGATTGGTCTAAAACATTCAATACAACCATTAAAAAGTAACACCTATCGTCGGGTATCGAACTCCCGATCGCCTATTGCCCGCACCTTATCAAAATAAGAGGCGCCTCAGTCAACTAGGCTATCACAGATCAGCGACAGTGCGAGAAAAAATAGCATTTAAAAGACTCGGACGATGGGCGGGACTTATCACAAGAGTTGTCCTTGAGCGATTCGGCGATTCGCGTCTTCGTAGCTTCTGGAAAAACGAGCTAAGCGCCTTTCTCTGTGAGACATTGTTTGCCTATGCTATCATGTGTCTCAAGGTTCATATCAGCAGGCATTTGCCATCGCGGCAGTAAGCTCAGGCAATATTTCTGTATTCATGGAATACATCAATCAATCGAGTTCCGATTTTGGCTCATATATCCGTAACGAGTCCTCCAGAACAATTTTCCACCTTGTACGATGGTTATTATTTCTTTACTTCTATTTTTCAAATTTGAGGTGGGATAATGGCGGCTTCTCAAGAGCAACGAGGTAGGCGATCTTTTGCACCAACGAACAGAAAACTGATGGCGAAAAATAACCAATCAGAACCTCCCAAAAAAAGGAATTTGCCTAAAAACGGAACTTCGTGGTTCTGCGCAGATTTACCAGTCAGACACGACATCTGAAGGTGGAAAAAAACTCGCTGAAAGCGAATTTTAGCAATCAACACAACTTGACGTAGAGACACGATTGGCTAAAAAATACAACGGTTTTTGATACATCGGAAAATCAACCAAAAATCGGAGACTGGGCGAAACGCTCAAGGTCGCAGAGGTATAGGGAATCCCATAGCGAAAGCAACGGAACGATTGTAATATCATGGGGAACTCCGTTCCCATGACAAAACTCCGTTCCCATGACAAAAAACCCGCTTTAAAAAATATCGAGATTCAACTTCTTGACCAGTTTCGGCAGAAATTGCTCATCCAGAAATCATGCGACTATGGAAAGTGGTACATAAAGTAGCCCAGGCCTCTACTAGTGGACCCTGAGCTTTCTCATTTTTTACCAGCTGTATTACACAGCGTGAAGGAATGGTAAATTCTACCAATCTTCCAGTCGATTCTGCCAGAGAAATGGTTACCCGTACTAGTATATAGTAACGTTTACCTTTCTTCTGGCAGAACTGATTCTGAATTGACGCTGTATGAAATACAGCGTGAAGGAATGGTAATTTCTACCATTTTTTTTTTTTAGTGCAAGCTCTCCAGAGCAAACAACAGTGCTTACCTGTGTATCTTCCTCTGTAAAGCTGCAAAATGTGATGAATCTAGTTTGTTCGAGTTGGCACATGTGCGTCATAGGAAAGGAGGGGCGGAAAGGTGAAGTCTGACAATTGGCAGTGGTTGCGACAACAGCTGCCAGCCGCTGACTTCATCTCGGAGATTAACAAGTTGTTTTTAGACCGGCACCGCACCATGCCGATGACCATGCTCTACGCAATCGGAACCTAGTTGAACACAATTACAACTATTGATTCGGAGCTTATGCACATTTTTCCGAGTCAAATTTTTCGAGAAATATCAATATAGAGGACCGCGCCCCCTGCCGTCTCCGTGAACAGCCTCTTCGTGTCCATAGGAATATGCTCAAACCGTGCACTGAAAAAAAAAGATTGGTAGAATGGACCACTAGACAGGGTACAAATTTTAGCATTCTAATACATGTTTCTGAACGAAAATTTCACGTAGGACACGATTCGCGCAACAAAAGTTACCGAAATAAACTCCTTACGAAGATATTAACGTTTTTATTTTACATCAGTTACGAGGAATTTGAACTGGCCGCTCACAAGAAACTCAAAGCTCTACGTGAGTCAAATCGCGCACTACAATGGTTTCAGCAAGCTTCTCAATCGAGCAATGTTCATTTCCCACCATATGTTATTCAAACTATAAGCAATTTGCTATAGCTGAGCCGAAGCGTCAAGACTGAGGTTGCCAGATTTTTATATCGCTGAGACGTTCATGATAACGTTTAGCGCGCGATGTGAATCACGTAGAGCATTGAGTTTTCATGAGCGGGTGGTTTCAGTTCACGCATCAAGAATCATTAAATATCTTCGTAAGGAGTTAATTTCGGTAATTTTCGTTGTGCGTATCGTGTTTTACGTGAAATTTTAGTCAGGAATCATGTATCAGAATGCTGAAATTCGTACCTTGTCAATTGGTCCATTTACCATTCCTTCATGCTGAATTCCACACAGCGTGGAGGAATGATAAATTCTAACATCTTCAAGTCGAGTCTGCCAGAGGAATGGTTACCTGCACTAGTATATAGTAACGTTTACCTTCAGAATTGACTCTAAATTGACGCTGTGTGAAGAAAAGCGTGAAGGAATGGCAAATTCTACAAATCTTTTTTTCAGTCTATACATTTCACGGGCCAAAAAGCGAAACCCCTTATCTTCATTACCGTGTTTCAAAATATCCGCTACTATTTTATTTTCATGAAGAGAAACAAGCTATATAGATTCTACTCACAGAAAGGGAAAATTAAGATAGTTTTCAAGGAATTACGTTGAACAGATATCCAAAGAAAATAATGAGAGGATTCTTTCCTTCGAAATAAAGTGGGCATGAAAGGTAGACTGCTACGTTACAAGCAAGGATACGTGGTTTCGCACTTTAGCCATCAATTTGCGGAATGATTTTTTCTTTTAATTTTGTTACTCTAATTTGATGCGCCTTCATTTAGCCTTGATACTTGCCTCGGGAAAGCGCGCCTTGCTGGGTCTTGAAGAACTTCCTCATTTACTGCGCTGCTATGAAAGTTCATCTCAGAAGTCTTGCACTTAGACTTATTCTAAAAGTCAACTTGATTTTTTACACAGGCATACTATTCAGTGAAAATAGCCAGAATTATGCTGCCGTGCTAAGGAAAAACGCTGTATGAACATTCGAGAATTGCCAAATTTTCTTTGATAAAACACATATTTGTGACAACATTCTTGGATATCTTTCCTTGAAATTTGCAAATATTTTAGATTAAAATGCGTACAAAATTGTCTGAAAATTTTGGAAAATAATATTCAAAATTTTTCCAGTAAATTCGGTTTTTATTGAAGGAAATTTGGCAACGCCAAAGGTTCATACGGCGTTCTTCCTTAGCACGGCAGTATGGTAGTATTCACCAGACTTCCGTGATACTTACTATATAATGGTAAATGCTACCATAGTGTTTGGCGTTTATAACAATACTCGTATCACTGTGCCACAGTATAGTAAAATCTACCATATCGACGGTGAAAGTCGGCAATCACATAACTCGTTTGCGGTGTTTGAAAATCTCCGCCTCTACGTCATTTTTTTAAAGGAGAACAAATTGATATTATTTCTTGAAGTTTTTGCAGAATTTTCTTCGCATTAAGAAGAAAAATCATGACAGTTTTAAAGAATTGCCGTTGAGTAGTTTTCCATTTAAAAATAAACTATGACAAGAAGTCTGCGACGTCGCAAACCGAGTTATGTGATTGCCGACTTGCACCGTCGATATTTCTCTCCTATGTTGCATTTGTTTAATTTTCCTCCTAATTTCTTATTTTTTTCCCATTTGTGCGCAGAATCGAGTCCGGAGAAATGCGTGTGCGAGGCGGAGCCGAATGACCAATCGGATGTGCCGCTCCGATCGGACGATGAGGCCTGGACGGAGGATGTGGGCGCGGGGCGGACCCCCCAGACAACCAACCCCCCCGTGGACGTGGCCTCTCGCCTTCCGCCCCTTCCGCCTCCGCCGATAGGCGATCTCTACAACCTCACCCAACTCGCGGAGATCAGCCTCACGTACTTCAAACAGCGCCTGGACACGGACCTTGAAGCCAACCGGAGTAAAGGGCAAAACAATGAGGTTCGTCCTAAAACTTGAATTTCCTTGGAATTTAGACCGCGTTAAGCATACACTGAAAAAAAATCTCGGTGCATTTACTAAGAAAAGGGCAAAATTACCAAGAATTCAGGGCTCTATTTGATCCCAGTTTTTTCTTGGTAAAATTACCATTTATGGAATCGGTAATTTTACCGAGAAATCTCGGTTAAATTATTGAACTTTCTCGCTAATTTTACTGGACCTTGGTAAAAACGCCAATATTTTTTATCGACTGTGGTAAAATTACCGAGATAAAATGGCGAAGTTACCGGGAATTGATTATCAATAAAAGTGGTATTCTTACCTGAAAAAAACAGTGAAAATACCGGTTTTTAGGTAAGCTTACCAGTCCGTCTTGGTAAAATAACCAATAATTGGTAAAAAAAAAAGTGAGATGATAAAGGTACCAACGGACTTTGGTAAAAACGCCGAGAATTTTTTTTCAGTGTAGAGTACCGATGCTGCCGTGCTAAGGAAGAACGCCGTATGAACCTTAGGGCGTTGCCGAATTTCCTTGGGTAAATCACGAATTTTCGGGAAAATTTGTAAATATTTTTCCCCCGATTTTTCAGATAATTTTGTTCGCAATTTTACCTGAAGCTCTTGGAAACTTTCTCGGAAAAATATTCATAACTTTTCTAAAAAATTTCATTCACCTGAAAAAAGTAAAATGGGATTGCGGAGATTTTTAAACATCGCCAAAGAGATACACGGTTTGACAGTGTCACCGTCGATATGCATGTCATGTTTGAATGAAGGCTAAACCTCTATAGCAGGATCTATTTGACAACTTTCAGGTGATTTGTTGACCCTGTTGTCCCCCTGAATTTTTAATACCATGTCTACATGTACTTACCTCCTGATCGTTTATCTGAGTTTCGTCGTATCATTCATAGCGTTCTTTAAACCTTTGTTCACACAGGCCTCTTAAGCTCTACTATTCGATGCCGCGATTATCCTAACGCGAGTTCAAAGAATCACGACGAGCACAGTGCGGCCGGCGTTAAACGTACAGTTGCACCTGCAAGACTGTAGGAATACTTCACGCATTGCGCAAAACAGTGCGGTCGGCGCAAAGCCCTTATTAGCGCCTACAAGACTGTTTGGATACTTCCCGCATTACGCCAAACGCAGTCGGTCAGTTTAGGCGTGCAACCCATATTAGCGCCTACACTGCCGTGCTTCGGAAGAACGCCGTATGAACCTTTAGGAGTTGCCAAATTTCCGTTGGTAAATCACATATTTTCGGGAAGCATATCAAATATTTTTCTTCCAATTTTTCAGATAATTTTGTTCACAATTTTACCTAAAGTTCCAGAAAATGTCTCCAAAAAATATTCATAACTTTCCTCAAAAATAAACATTTTATCGAAGGGAATTTGGCAACTCTCGAATGTTCATACGGCGTTCTTCCATATCACGACAGTGTATACTGAAGAGTATTGCCATCTCTGTGTCGCTCTCTGATTGGCTCATCAGTTTTAGACTATCGTGGAGCTCCAAAGTTGACCTAATGTAAACAAAGCCGACCCAGAGGAGCACGTATTACCGGCTGAGAAATGAATGATATTCACACAAAAAGGTTAATTTTCGGCAAAAATAGCCATCCACACTCGAAAGAAAGTCGCTTGGATCTAAAGTCCAGACTCTTGAAAACAATGGCAAGAAAAAGTACTCTTGATTCAATTGGATTTTTACTTGAATCATCAGAAAGAAATCCGCTTAAATTAAGAGGCTTGGTTCTCGATTTAAGCAAAAATCCGATTGAATGAAGAGTATTCTTTCTTGTCAATGTTTTTAAGAGTCTGGACTCTAGATCCAAGCTACTTTTTTTCCAGTGCAAACTCAATCCAAACTCAATACAACAACTCAACCCCAACCAACCCAAACTCCAACTCCTTTTCGATCCAAACTCGACTCAGAAGTTGGATATGAAACAATTTCTATCACATCCAAAATCACGTCAAGAACTTTGTAGAACTTTGTCGCCATCTTGTTTGCTTACAAAGGGCCAAACCATGAGTGGGGGAACTGGGGTTTGTTTACATTAGGCCAACTTTGGGGCTCCAAGATAGCCGACCAATCAGAGAGCGACACACTTTTTCTGTAGTAAAAGGATTGAGATGGCAATACTCTCCCGTATGCAGGTGCTCTCATTAAGCAGGAGAGGAACCAAACCACATATCTACGGTGAAACTACCAGACCACGTATCTGGTTTGCAGTGTTTAAAAATCTCCACTCACATTTTATTTTTTTGAAGGAGATCGAATCAATATCATTCCTCACAATTTTCACAAATTTTTCTCCGCGCAAACAGGAAAAATCACGGAAGTTTTCACGAATTGACATTGAGTAGTTTTCCATTTAAAAAATAAAGTATGACGGGAAGTCTGCGACGTCGCAAACCGAGATACGTGGTTTGGTAGTTTCACCGTCGATATACTATTGCCAACTTTAATTCAGCAATTAATTTTTTACATGAAAACGGTTGTGTGGATTTTAGTGCGAATTTCAATGAATTTTCTGCGTAGTACAAAGCAAATTTCTTAAAATTTTCGCTAGTCTCTCTTCACCCATTCGGTCATCGTGCTCCTGTACACTTAAAAAAAAATCTCGGTATATTTACTGAGAAAATGGTAAAATTACCAAGAATTCAGGGTTCTATTTGATCCCAGTTTTTTCTTGGTAAAGTTGCCATTTATGGAATTGGTAATTTTACTGAGAAATATAGGTAAAATTATTGAACTTTCTCGGTAATTTTACTGGATTTTTTAGCGACTGTGGTAGAATTGCCGAGATAAAATGGCAAAGTTACCGGGAATTGATTACCAATAAAAGTGGTATTCTTACCTGAAAAAAACAGTAAAAGTACCGGTTTTTGGGTAAGCTTACCAGTCTGTCTTGGTAAAAGTACCAATAATTGGTAAAAAAAAGTGAGATGGTAAAGGTACCAACGGACCGTGGTAAAAACGCCGAGAATTTTTTTTCAGTGTAAAGATATTTTGAGGAAACTAACTGAACTCTGGTGAACATTTCAGGATGATGAAATTTCGGAGAAGAAGGAGAGCCCTGCCCAAGGGCACGTTTGTGGGAAGTGCGGGAAGAGCTACAGCACGTCGAGCAACCTAATCAGACACCGGCAGACGCATCGCTCGCCCGAGGACAAGAAGGCGCGAAAGTGCCCTCACTGTGGCAAGATCTACGTCTCCATGCCGGCCTTCTCCATGCACGTCCGCACGCACAACCTCGGCTGCGAGTGTCATATCTGCGGCAAGTGCTTCTCCAGGCCCTGGCTCCTCCAGGGACACATCAGAACCCATACAGGTAACGCTCCACTGGCCCATGTGTTCCAAAATACCGGTTAGATCGGAGACAAGAGACCCTCCACCGGCCTCTTCGCGACAGGTGGGAGCTTTTACTTTCGGGGATTGAACACTTATTCCTTACATAGACAATTATAAGGGAGCAACAGTTATCACTCTTTTTTCGGCTGTTGACCTACCTACATGGTGGATGTTGAGCTTCGGGTGAGGTTATGAGCCAAACAAGTTTCCCAAACTTCGGACTGTTTTGGCTTGTTTGCAAAACGAAACTGTAAACTCGTTGTTAAACATCAACCATGTAGGTAAGTCAACAGCTAATGTTGAAGTCCTGAAATTAGATACTAGTGGAGAGTCTCTTGTCTCTCGGTTAAATGGGGGCAGTTCAAGTCATATTCAAGTATGGCGTAGGCATGGATGGAACAAGAAATTTTCGTTGGTGGAGCAGAAAGCGCTTCATGAAAGGGATTCTGCTGGGATAACTGAGGGAAACAGAGAGACATCCTGGCGATAAGGGTCTAACATTTTCTGCGAGAGATCAAGTATACTTTTGGGGGACCAGGCCCTCCCCCTTCGACACCTCCCCAGTTTTTCAGAAGTTTTTCAGAAAAAAACGAAAATAGCCTGAAAAAGACTTAATTTTTCTGAGACACCTCACCGTCGGTACGCATCTACCTCATAATCAGATATTACTAAACAGGAGTGTATTCAAGTGGAAATGTCGAAAAAGAAATGGGCCATACCTTCAGATAAATGAAAAGCACCTGAAACACCATGTAGCGTAAATAAGTTTTAGTTGGTTTTTTACGAGTTCAAAGGAAAAAGTCAGCGATCTTTAATAAGTTACAGAGAAACAACTCAAAACGGGACTAAGGCCGCAAATAATAAAAAGAAACACATAAAATAAAATAAGAAGCCCGGGACGTTTCGCAGGGATCGCACCCGCATTTTCAGCCGGCAAAACAAGAAAAAATTAAAAGAAAGGACACTATGAGCCTCACCGTTGTTATCGTGAGACTGATAACAAGTGACTGTGATTTAACAAGTTAGCGATAGCGCCTTCGGGGAATACCACTATTCGATCTTGAGGGAGCCCATCTTGCCTACTCTGCGAATTGAAGGCTAATGTACCTGCCACGCTTCTTATGACACGAGCTTAGCTTTGCGTAGATTGACTCAGGGCAAATGGCAGTAGCATGATGGTAGACAATGTTGATAAAGGGTCTTCTATGTTAACATCTGTCATAATTATGAGTGGTGATATTAAAATTACATGTGTATTTTTATAAACTTGGACGAGTGTGGTTCTCTGGAAATGTAAGAATTATTTTTCCTTAGTATACTTTTTTCCCTCCAGATATCACTTGAATGGATAAACTTGTTTTCTGAGAATTTTTATTCATCCGTTCGACTGTTTTTTTCACTGTATCAGTGGTGAAATGCCCTTGTAAAAATGGTAAAAAATTGGTAAATATTACATGCCTCCGGAGCAGACTTACAACATTGATCTCAATAATTCAGGCACAAGCTTAAGCACGTTTAAAATCATTTTTTTAGCCCTACTTTTTTTCTGAGATCAAATTACAGAGCTTCAGAAATGACTTTTTATGTCCTTTTAGGAACCAAAAAGTCAAAACACAGCTGTGGCGCCCTTTGCGCAGAGAAATTTTTTACTCCTCGGAGCTGTAAATAAACCTACAGTGTCTATGTAGGGAGAGTACGGTCAAACTTTTCGGAGTGAAATTTCATTTTGCAGAGAAGTGCAATTCGTTTCCATTTTAGACATAGCCGACCAATCACGCTCCGCCTTTTAACCTATGTCATCTATGTCGTCTCGATAAACACAAAATTTCAACAATCAGGCTGCAGGTCTCCCATGTTCTGTCAAATCCATGGTCATTACGACTCTATGTACTCTATGGATAAACCTCAACACAAAAATTCGGTTACTTTTTCTTACCGTGCAACTCCATATGTTTCCAGGCGAGAAGCCGTTCAAATGCTCGGTGTGCGCCAAGGCGTTCGCGGACCGCTCGAACCTGCGCGCCCACGTCCAGACGCACTCCTCGTCCAAGCCGTTCGCCTGCGCCGGCTGCGGCAAGTCCTTCGCGCTCAAGTCGTACCTGTGCAAGCACGAGGAGTCCTCCTGCAGCGCCGCCTCCCAGTTCCGCCGGCCGTCCGACGAGGGCTCTCTGTCTTCGGCGACCTCCGACCCGGACACCCTCCTCGACCTCTCCGACTGGACGGCCAGCCCCAAACGAGCGCCCGCCCCCACCCATCGGGCTGACCCGGAGGTCCTCCCCAGGTACTACCCCGTCCTCCCACAGCCCAGGCCCAAGGACTCTCCGTTTGCCGCCATCAGGACGAACGTCATCCAGATCTCCTGTGCCGCATCTAGTGCTCCCATTTCCCGGAGCTAGTTCCCAATTCCGGAATTTTTCAGATTTGCCCGAATTTTTCCCGGAACTTTTGAAAGTCCGAAAATATTCCGGATTTTTTTCTTCTATGGCGCATCCAGCGCTCCCATTTCCCGGAGCTAGTTCCGAATTCCGGAACTTTTCAGATTTGCCCGAATTTTTCCCGGAACTTTTGAAATTCCGAAAATGTTCCGGATTTTTTTAATTTTCCTGAACATTCTCGCGCGGAACTTTTGAAAAAATCTAAGAGGAATCCCGGAGCTTTTGAGAAAATCTAAGAGGAACCCCGGAACTTTTGACGGACGTGGAATGGGAGCACTGGCCGCATCTCCCGTTACCAACAGAGTACTTTTATAGGGAGAATGTCGCAACTTGTGGGTTCACTTCTCATTTGCTTGGCTATCCTAGATTTCAGGGAGCTATTTTGCGATGCTAAGAAGTACCTCCGTGAGAACATATGGATATTCCAGAATTTTTTCTCACGTAACATTCTTTTTCGAGGAACTGCGGGAATATTTCTCCTTGATATTATTGCTTACCTATCTTAGATTTCAGAGAGCAATTTTGCCATGCTGAGAAGCAACTCCATAAGAACATTCGAATATTCCAGAATTTCCTCTCACGTAACGTGCATTTTTGAGGAACTGTTGGAATATTTTTCCTTGAAGTTTTTAAATACAGTAAACCTGGGACTATTCGAACTCATTTGTTGAAACATGTTCCTCATTTTCCCCAAGAACAGCAGCTGAAATACCGACTCTAAGGCTACAGTAACAGCGGCAAGAGGTTATAAACAACGAAACTTGGGAATAATTTTTTTTTTTTTAGCCATTTTTACCAACTTTAAATGTCATATTTTTAATCCTGAAGGTCTTCATCTGACTGAGCGTCTAAACTCGGTACTCTCTTCATGTTGGTACTTTTATTTTCGGGCTCTAAATCTGAATTTTTGACTTGAAAAAATGTATGCTGTCACATTTCATGGTCTTAAAGACTTTCGCCAGGAAAGATGAATAAGACCGCGTTTCTACAGTAACGAAAAGTGTTTTTGAATTTAAAGGAAATTTTCTTTAATTAAGGACACTGTTTAATATGAATAAGAAACAGGACACTTTTTAATGACTTTTTAAGAGGGAAGACCGCAGGCCAAAATGATCTTTTAGATATCTTTCGGCAATATTTCCGTTACCCAAAAATTTTTGAACTTGGAAAAATTTGTAATTTCTTAAAGAGTCACTGAATAAATGAATAGTAAGTTTCTTGACTCACAAAAAACTGCCCTCAACTCAAAGACAATTTTTCTGACTCCTAAAAATTGTCTCTAAGTCAAAGACAGTTTTTTCAGAGGCAAGACTAAACTGAAGTTGTTTAGATGTCTTTAGGCGGGCAGATAGTGATCCTCTTTCTAAAGTCTAAATTAGAATGTAAATCCGGGATTTTTCCGAACATTTTGGAAGACAACAGAAATTTCCCAGATTTTACGATGGCTCCTGACTCTTAGGACATTCGGCTATCATTTTGAAAGCGCTTGGATTCACCCTTCTAAACGAAGAAGAAGAAGAAGAAACAAAAAGAAGAGGGAGCAGGAAATGATTTATGAATTTGTGAGCCTGCAGAAAAAATCACCGTCCTTATGCTTTGATAAAGGAACCATCATGAGAGTATAACAACTAACGGTAGAGTCCCTTTGGAGAGACAACTGTTGAGGCATTTTTAGGGGTGTCGAATCACGATTCCAACATTCGATGATGGCTTAGTGAGAGAAACTGATACAAAATACAATTCCGTAATATGCATATATGGCCAATACTGATGATAAAAACATGTTGAACACTTACGATCTGCATGAGAAAAACCCAGAAGACTGCTTATTCGGCAATATTTACAAAAGTGCTGTAGTGCCAGGGAAAAAAATCTCAACCAATTTTAAGGTGCTGCCAAATTTCGTCTGATAAAATATGAATTTTTTGGAATCATTTAAATATTTTCTGGGATTCTTTGGATCATTTTTTTGCGATTGAACCATGTGTTCCGAAAAAGCCCGAGGAAAAATATGCACGATTGAATTATGAAATATATGGTTTATGAGATGGAAATTTTGGAACTTTTCAGTGTTCATACGGTACTCTTCTTAAGAAAGGCTGCCACGTTATTGTGGGAGCTTATAATTACTCTCTGTCATGTTGCGGAAGAGAGCATGCATTTTGACTTGAGTCCAAGAACATGTATATTTGTATGGTATACCATTAAAATTTTGGATTAAATGAGGAATAAAAGTTTGATCTAAAATAGAGCAGAAATATCAACAACAACCAGAAGTTTTTACTTTATTTTTTCAAGTTACTTTGTTAGCTAGTTAGTTAGATAGTTTGTTTTATAGCAATGATAAAAGAACAACAACGGCAACATCAACAGCAATTATGAACCATTACAAAAATGATAATTAGTAAGTTATACGTAGTTATTTAGTTAATTATACATTCATTACAGTCAACGACGCATTGAGTTCGGATACCCTGGCTGATATTTATATTTTGATTTTTTTTTAAATCTATTTTCGTTTTTGATTGGAATTTTTGTGTAAAAAATGTTTACAGAATGACCACGTATAGGTCAGATTTTTTTTTCAAGTACATGCTGTTTTGCTTTTGGATTATTTTTACACAGAATGAAACTGATTCTAATACGGATTATTTCTTATAAAAAATGGGCTGGGTCCTAGAATTTTGCATCTAAAACGAGAAGATTTATCTTAACTGCCTTTCCGTAATTTACAACGTTTCCCTAGTTGTATCATTTGTGTTTCGATCAACATAATGATCTTATACCTATAAATGACGTTACTGACATTACATTCACAATGTTTTCAATGTAACGCACGTATATTCCAATAGAAAAAGGTACATTTACCCATTTTTGTGGGATGAAACTCCCTTTACGTCAATTACTCAAGGCTACGTTGTTACATGAATAAATTAATATGAAAATTTGACTCGTATCATTTATGGAATATATATATATTGTATTTTTTATGTATTAAGTAGAGCAAATAATTTTTTTTTTTAGGTTTAAAAGTTGTTAAATATTAGACCTTAAACGATTGTCTATCTGTACGAGTATTAAGGTATTTGTATCAAGGTGCTGATCAAAAAATATTTTTAAATACGGTATTTATTTTATAGGATCTATTTTGATGTTATTATTTACAAGAAATGTCATTGTTATGTTATATATATCTAAAAGTGCATGAAATAATAATTATTTAATGTATTGACTTTAATTATTTAATTTGATACTTTTTACCAATCATTATTATAAGATGAATCATCCCCATATACTTATATATTTTCCTGGATATATCTGGTAACTACTCGTAAATTTTGTTAGTTAAGCTCTCTGTAACTGTAAATAATCACAGTAATTAAGTGCTGTTAAGTTTTTGTTCAGTTGTTAGTTAGTTTAAAATAAAGCTCGAAGAAATTCAGCCTTAATGGAACACAAGTGCCAAAAAATATTTTAGCAATGAGTCATTAAAAATGGGAGGGTGATTTGTGAGATAATTTTTGGAAAATTCTACATGAACATTGATTTGTGCTCTTGTCAACTAAAAAGGTGTTAATTTGTAGTCCTTCACAAAAGAAATCATAGTTAAATCTACATGTATCAAGAAATTTTTTAGTAACAAGTAAATAAAAATCATGAGAGGCATTTGCAATGTGAGGAATCGGTTAAATCTTAATGACTTTAAAGTTTAAAGGACTATGAAAAACCTTGTTGGCTTCAAGATTAACGCATTTGGCCACTGACTAAATATTTGTTGCTCCAAAAATCTGTTAAAGTCATTTTATCATGATTCCCTTTTTAAATATGATTAAAATCCTCGTCTTCGGAGGAGGAAAATGAAAATCGTAAAATGGAAAAAGCATTGCACTGGTAAAATGTTTGACTATAATTGTCATCATAACTATTTTACCTATTTTTTTCTTCTTATTTTGAATCAATCCAATGCTTCTAAATACACCCTGCATTTATGACCGTAAAGTAACTTCATAAAAACTCATCCTTTTTTTTTTTTTTTTTTTTTTTTGACTAGAGTCTGATATTTTCCAAAAGTTGTCTCAGATTTCAGACTGAAGCCGGGACCATTGCTTAAATGTGTACATAGTAGAGTTATAAGATGATTTGAATGGTTTTGTTTTTTTGTTTTTTTCAATTTGTATTTTCTTTTGTTTCTTGTTTTGAACTCACTCTTTTGTGTGCATGCGAAGGGATCAAATAGTGCCTTGCTTTTTTGTGTTTTTTTCTTCACTGGTTATTGTATAATTAGACGATCAAAAAAAAAAACCAGCTGCACGAGGTTTAATTTTCAAAAACATACTTCAGAGACACGATCTGTTATTTTTCGTTGTGTATCTTAGATGACCATTTACCGAGACAATCAAATTTAGCTCACTCTGATGGAATCTCGAACTTAAAACCCTTTGATTCAGTGACGTGGTTTGCTGCACGATTTATCGACTGATTTGCCATTTAAATCTATGGAAAAGGATCGATAAACAGGGTGTTTGCCACACCTCAATAATCGATTCTTTATCATAGTTTCAATTGGGGAATTATCGACAATCGATCAATCACCCTCGCTACTGCTTTGATCGAAAGCTCAGCCCAACAACCATGATACACCAGATAAGAAGAGGCCATTTTTAGATTCTTTCTCTTCTTCTTCCTGTCTTTTTTAGGTTAAGTTTATAACTGTGCCAAATGACGAGACGTAACTAGTCAAAAACCAAGTATTTAATTAATTGTTAGTATCACGTAGCTTGTAGAGCCCTAACAATCAAATAGCTTTTTAAAGAAACTGTGACAATTAGTTCTGCAAAAGTGCCAAAATGTTGTAGTATTTGAGGACTTATCATGTAACGATACCGGATGTAAAAAATTACCTTTACGAAACACGCTTAAAAACTGTTTTGCTCACACAAAAATTTAATATGTTTGGCTCTGGCATAAAGTACAGATCTCGAAGATCACATCTCAAGTATTTTCTCAAAATTTTGTCGATGCCAAAACAGTTTTTTGAATGTGTTTCGAAAAGGTAATTTTTCACATCCGCTTTTGTTACAGATGAGGCCTAATTTGTGCCAAAAACCATAAAAACATCCGTTTTACGCTAGTTACATTTAATGCCCCTATGTCCCCATGAAAAATTGTCCGTGTATCATCTATTACTTCATAACCAGTGTACATATTGAATACACAATTCCTAGATGTTATTGTAGTGTTTGAGTTAGTTGAATTATATTGGATTTCAAAAAATATTCATATTCTATTTTATTCAGTCATGTGATCCCCTAATATTTACATTTTCAATAGGATAAGAATGAAAATTCAATGTTTTTCGATTGAAAATGTCAGTTAAGTTTTGCCTCCTCTCTTTTCCAAATTCTTATCGGATTAATGGAAATTCCTGTTTAATATGCTGCAACAGGAATTTCTTGCCGTTTAAATAGGAAATATCCTCAGTTCAAATGGTGTTCCTATATTCTTATAGAGAGGTCCTGTCGCCGCTTTGACGATATTTCTGGTTTACTCAACAAGAATTTATGTTATGCCGCAATCACACGCTGAATGTGGCCGTAATGTGGAAGTCATCGGCCCGATGCCTGAATTTTACGCGTGACGCGCAAAATTCAGCAACGATTCTCAGCAACCATCGGACTAATGTTGGATTCGTCTGAACTATTCGAGTAGATTTGATACACATCTGGATGAAAATAACTCGAATTTGCGAAATTTCATCCGTTGGGCGATGGCTGTTGACTTCCACATTCAGCTGCTAAATGCAGCGTGTGATTGCGGCATTACGGCAAATCAAACGAGAACATGAATCGTCTCAATGCAATGACATGGCTGATGGTTGGTGACATATAGGTAAAGTAAACCTCAGTCCTAATACGTAGTTATTTACGTGGAACTTTAAACTCATTCTGTGTTGTTGCCATCTGACCGGCAAACAAAAGAATATGCAGACCCTCAATCAGAAAAAAATAACGAAAGAGAAAGTAGGAAAAAAGAAAGACAGAAAAAAAAAACTTGTTAAGATCATTGAATTACGAGGTCATCAATTTTTTCAAGAGTATGAGTACCAATTCAAGATATCTGGTTCAAATACGAACTTTTTCGGTGACCAAATAATTCCTTTGAGATAACCGGAGAATAGCAAATTAGCATGTTTTTTTTAATACCTATTCATAACTTATTTTTATCAAGAGGTGTTTGATAACATGCGGGAAAGCTAATGATTATGCTAAAGCCTCTACTTTTTCTACCAGAAGTTTTCATCTGTGAGGAAATTTACATCATTGACTCTTCCGTTTTATACTTTAACAACTAAAAATCACTCTACGTGAATTGATTGACGTAAAACCACCGTAAATATTCGTAAAAAGAACATTGTCACGAAGTATTTTCTGAGATGATAAGATTTTCGTAAGTGTAAGAAAAAAAAGAAAAAGTCACATGTTTTAAATGTAAATTGCCGAGGTAGATTTTTTTATTATCACAAATTTCATTTTACTATACCCGTAGTTTTTTTCTTTATGCTTATATATTTTCACCTTGTTTCAACATTATAAAACACAGAGAACGAAGGCAGGACTATTTGAATATTACACCTACATATATGTCATATTAAAGCAAACACACAGAATAATATAATTTAAACATAAAAACGAAAGAAATATTCAAAAAGCAAAAGATTGAAAACAACTATTTTATGTTTATCACGTGCCATTCTTCAAGCGCAACAAAGGTGATTTTAACACCGTTACTTCAATTATTCCCTTTGTATCTGAAATGCGTATCTTAATTCATAAACGCAGTAGCGTGGCGTGCTTTGCGATATATCGATTGATACGCCCCTCAAACCTATGAAAAAAGATCGATTAATAGGGTGTCCGCATAGCGAAAACCTTAGTAATCGATTCTTTACCATAGCTTCAAATGGCGAGATATAGATAATCGATCATTCACGCCACGCCACTGCATAAACGGTGCCCCGGGACTCATCAAAACCTTTAAATTTTATGTTACCCCCCTAGGGAAAAGAGACGTAAGTCCAAAAAATTCAAAATAGCGTTACTGATAGCAATTCTGCCGTGCTAAGGAAGGATGCCGTATGAACATTCGAGAGTTGCCAAATTTCCTTCGATATAACGTTCATTTTTAAGGGAAGTAATGTATATTTTTCCTTGAGTTTTTCGGGACCTTTAGATGAAATTGCGAGCAAAATTATCTGAAAAATCGGGAGGAAACTATTCACAAGTTTACAAGGAAATTCTCGTTTTATCACAGGAAACATGGCAACGCCTGAAGGTTCATACGGCGTTTTTCCTTAGCACGGCAGAATTATGTTACGCATCGATTAACTTTACTTAATATTATATTCATTATCATATATTATTATAACTAACCATTATCATGTCTATGCACAAGGAAGCTCTGCAAAATCAAAATTCATGGAAATTTAATGTCTTGCGCCCAGAAGAAACACGCCGCACCGATTTGAATCATTTGTCCGTCCGTGTTCGGGTTATTATTGCCGGAGGTATCGTTGAAACGCATGCACTGTTGAGCGATTCGGTTGCCCAAATCTACGGCTTCGGCAGGAGTGAAAAATGTATTACAATTCGCCTGTGTAAAATCGCGGACGGCTTGATTGGTTCCGGCGAAATTGAAATTTTTAGTCCTCCTGTTATTAATGGTGGCTCTTATGCAGGGGTCCTGACCCGTGGCAACACGTTCACAAGGGCACCCTTTAGCTAACATCAGCCCGACCGCTGACGCACAGCACAACGGGAAATCTCCGTAGCCCTTAGCAGTAACATTTTTCGGGCACGAGCAGGAACTTGAGGGTGGATTTGAGGGACCACTTGGAGGACCACTCGGACATCCACGACCTGAGCATTGACCTTGTCCTTGACCTTGTCCTCGACCTTGAGCGTGCACCCCTAATGGTGATAGGAGGCAGGTGACCAAAACCAAAGCGAGGCTATTTATGAAAAGCCGTTTCATTTTAACGATTGGTGGTCTTCGGCGGGTGTTGGACTGCAAAGGAAAGTCGTAGCTATCAATCTGTATATGAGGACTTAATATATCGACGGTGAAACTACCAAACCACGTATCTCGGTTTGCGACGTCGCAGACTTCCTGCCATACTTTATTTTTTAGATAGAAAACTACTCAACGTCAATTCGTAAAAACTTCCGTGATTTTTCCTCTTCGTGCGGAGAAAACTCTGTGAAAATTGTAAGGAATGATATTGATTTGATCTCCTTCAAAAAAATAAAATGTGAGTGGAGATTTTTAAACACCGCAAACGAGATACGTGGTCTGGTAGTTTCACCGTCGATATGTATCAATGGCGGATGTGAAAAATGACCCTTTTCGAAACACATTCAAAAAACCGTTTTGGCATCGAGAACATTTTGAGAAAATACTTGAGATGTGATCTTCGAGATCCGTACATTACGCCAGAGCCAAACGTATTTAATTTTTGTGTGAACAAAACAGTTTTTTACGCGTGTTTCGAAAAAGTAATTTTTCACATCCGCTATTGTTACATAGAAGGACTCATATCGCGATGATGAAACTGCAAAAGCACCTATCTCGGTTTGCAGTTGCAAACTTCCTATCGTTCTTAATTCTCTACGTGTAAAACTGCAAAATGCCATTTCTTGAAACTTTTGGTGGATTTTAATGTGAATTTGGTAGGATGAATTTTCTGTGAAAATTTTAAGCCATGACGTTGGCTCGGTCTCGTTTCAAAGAATTAATTAAGATCCGAAGTTTTGAAGCACTCAAATGAGATTGGCATTTTTGCAGTTCCACCGTCGATCTACATGCTATGTATGTCGATACGGCAAATGTATATGTCTTAGGAAAATAGTGAAATCAGGCATCATGTCAAATGCCTAGGCAGATAGTTAAATTTTGACGGTATACAGAATTTTGTGAATTAATGGCAAAGAGCTCACGGGTTTTCACTATTTTTTGAAAAATAACTCATCAATCCTACGAACTCTTTTGGGCTCTTCCTCCTCAATCGGTTTTCATATTTTTAAATGTTGAAATTCTAAAAATTCTGTATTTAATGACATGCTGAAAATTTCAATATAAGTGTCTGTTCAGGAGCTAATATTCGTTTGAAATACTATTGTGTGATGCAAATTTTTAATGAGAATTTTTTCCTACTGGAGCAATGAATTATTTTGTCTAAAAGTAGAAAAAGAATCAGAATTTCAATCTAAGTTGGCATAATTTTTGACTATTTGCCTAGGTATTTGGTAAAATGCCTGATTTTACTATTTGCCTGCGACATATATACTCATTAAAAGTTGTTTAGAAAATACACCTAAAAAAATATTTATATTTTGATAATAATATGAATCCTCACGAACATTTTTGAATCTAATGGGGAATAATGGGTCTAAATACTTGCCTTCATTGCAGGGCACAAATTAAAACTTTTGAAATTTTAAAACGTGTCACAATCCGAGTGTAAAATAATCTGATCCTAAAAACATCACAATTTTAAAAGCCGGGCCTAACGAAACCTGTCCCAAAATACGTGAAAAAGGGGAGGTATGGGGAATCTAAAAGTTTTAGACAATTAAAGTCATGTTATGTAGTATATCACGATCTGTTGCATTTAAAGTCATAGTAAGCGGGATATTATCCCCCCCTTTAACGTAGGAATGTACTTGCGTTTAAACTAATTCTGTCTATTTTTGATCGAGAGTATAGAATTTTGTGTTGAGGGCAAGGCGGAGTGTCTAAATCTATAACACTATGTATTTTAACGTACCGGGTACGTACGATGCTGCGGAGCACCATCTATTTTTGCTCTAAAAATTTAAAATCACTCTTGCAACTAACTCACAAGGGTGAAAAAACAAGAAGTTATGGATACTTAAAATCAAATTGTATATATAGCAAGCACTACAACTAATTTCAAATTACTAAAAAAAAAAAAATAAAAATCAGGGAACTGAGATGTTAAGTAAAATTGCGAGAACATTGCTGCACATGAATTAAACGTGGGCCACTCAGTTGCAGCTCTCATTACGAGATAGTATTAAACATTTGCTGGAAGTTAAAATTTGCTAGAGCCAAAATGCTTGAAGTTTACAAATCTAACAAAATTAAAAATAAAAAAAAAAAAATGGGGGAACTAAAGTGATAAGAAAAATTGCGTGAACATTGTTGAACATTTGGATTAGACGCGGAACACTTAGCTGCAGCCCTCATCATAAGACATTATTTTTTGCTGGAAGTTAAAATTTTGCTCAGAACCAACAGGCTGAAAATCTACAAATGTAACAAAATTGAACGCAATTTTAAGGGCAAAAACGGAGTTGAGCCACAATATGCAAATAGTTCGGTGCGTAAAATGAAACCTGAACTCACACTTACCGGCAAGTGCTGACAAAGAAGCGGGTGGTATGTACTATAACTTCCAGGCGGCCGCAAACAATCGTTACTGTTAAAACGTATCTAAAATCTCCGCCTTTATATACTCGAAAATTTTCAAAAATTTGCATATTTCAGAGACTTAATTTCTATCTTAGGCAAGCTGTTATCAACAATCATTACGTTCGTCGAAAACTTGGTGAAGGTATTGACGCTACATTTCCTCTTAGAGCAATTCATTCAGTCAACCAATTTCCTCGTGTAATCTCGAATATTTGTTCGTGAACCTATTCGACATTTTTTTTCCCCACACGTAGTTAAGAATGAGTATGTATGAGATTCCAAACTTATCGGTTGCGTTAGTTGCGGACTGGAATGGAAGAGCAAAGTTACCATCCGCCGCATGTGCTGACGCGCAGATTCTGGTGTTCAGCACATTCGGATATTGAGCCTAATTTCATCCGTTAATGTTACTCGTGGATACATTCTGGCAATTGGTTGTGATACAGCGTTGCAAAGTTTTTACGTGTCCCAGACCACTTTAGGCCAGGTTTTGCTGCCGCGGCAGAAATACGCTGTTTGAAGATTCAAACGTTACCGAATTTCTTCTGATAAAACATTACTTTTTAGGGAAGCCATGAATATACTTCCTTGAGATTTTATAATTTTAGTTTTTTTTTCATTATTCAAAAATATTCGTGGAATAGAATGTTCTTAAAATTGCATTTTTTCTGTGGAATTCTGAGGAACGATGATTGGTGATAGAAAAAAAAGCGAAGGTCATTCTCGGCTTAATATTATCCCATATATCGGGGCTCCTCTGACGTAAAGGCGTATCTTAATTTCCGCGTGAGCCCTATAATACATACGAATGCATGCTTTCTAGGGCTCATGCAAGAGTCAAGGTACACCCTTACTCCAGAGGATCGGCAATATGACTGAGGAGGGAGAGTAAAAACCATTTTTAGACCTAGAACAAATAATATCACTAACTTATTTACACGGGTAGATTTTGTAGATTACCGAGGAAGCTTTCTCGTCGGACAAACAAAAAATTCTCAAGTATTCCATTTCTACATTTCTTTGGTTGCTAAGTACAACAATGATATCCGTTTTTCCCTATTGTGCCTCAGTCGGCTACGCTAATTTGCTCTACAGAGCCACACTACAGCTCGAGTGAAATATCCGAGATTGTCTCCACGGAGTGTGGCGCCACAACAGCATTTTTCTAAGTCTGAGAAAGCCTTTTCGATGTTGATCTTCGCCACACAATTGTGGGAGGAAGCAGTTTCGTTGTGGAGGAGATCTCTGTGGGACATTTCAACAAGTATTTCAGTTGTTGATCTTTCCTACCAATGTGTGGGAGGACTCAACAACAAATCGCAATTTTTCATTTTTGTGGCAAAACATCGTATGAGTTGTTGATTCCTCCCACAAATGGGTGGTGATGATCAACAGCAAAAAATAATTTTCAGACTTAAAAAAATGTTATTGTGTGGCGCCACAAACCGAGGGGACGGGCGCAGATCAGAGCAGCCTCTCAATCTTACCAGGTATACTTTCCATTGAACCAATTCGAGGATATCGTTTTATTAAGGTTCGCCTTAAATTTTGCTGCATAGGCAACAAACTAACCGGAGAGTGCGAACAGTTACCAATAAGTTGTGTTTTTCTATTCGGAAAACACATATATACATATCTCATCCCATCAGTTCCGACTGGACAAGACAGAGTCTTTCAATTCCTTAGCAATTTACAGGAAACTGGGGCTTAACAGTACTTATTTGTGTTCGCACTATATGAATAATATCCCAAATGGACCACTAGATAAGGTACGAATTTCAGCATTCTGATACATGTTTCTTAACCAGAATTTTACGTAAAACACGATGCACACAACGAAAATTACCGAAATTAACTCCTTACGAAGATATTTAATGATTCTTAATGCGTGAATTCAAACCACCCGCTCATGAAAACACAATGCTCTACGTGATTCACATCGCGCGCTAAACGTTATCATGACAGTCTCTGCGATATAAAAATCTGGCAACCTTAATCTTGACGCTTTGGCTCAGTCATAGAAAATTGCTAATAGTTTGAACAACACATGATGGGAAATGAACATTGCTCGATTGAGAAGCTTGCTGAAACCGGGCGATTTGACTCACGTAGAGTTTTGAGTTTCTTGTGAGCGGGCAGTTCAAATTCCTCGTAACCAATGTGAAATAAAAACGTTAATATCTTCGTTAGGAGTTGGTTTCCGTAATTTTCGTTGTATGAATCGTTTTCCACGTGAAATTCTGGTTAAGAAACATGTATCAGATCGCTTAAATTCGTACCTTGTGTAGTGGTCCATTATCGAGTTACAACTGGGAATGAATCCACGTACTTGAACTGCCAACTTGTGCAAACTATCAAAAAAATGTCGTGCATTTCTTATTATTTCTTTTCAGAAAAATATTTTTTATGATTTTTTAGTTGATCTGTAAGCTGAGTACTTAGTCCGGAACTTCGTATTCTGCATTCCTGGCAAATCTACATGCCACTTTTAACGACCATTCTTACATACTTTAAGTACCTTGATTCTCCTTACAAAATTTTTCCTCTGGCATCATTAATCATAATGACTATACCCAAAAATAATCATACATATAGTTGATTAAGGTGATAGGTATAATGACAGCCTTTTTTTCATTTTTGAAACAATTTTTCTCTAGCTCCTACCATTCGCAAACTTGATTTTCGTTTTTTGTTTTGAAAATCAAGGGACATGTTTCAGGGCTGTCGAAAATAATAAAGTCATTATTGGGTGAATATGGGCCTTGTGAAAATATTCGAGCACAGCTCTAGCTATTTCCACCGGTGATTCACAAACCTACTCCTGTCTGTGCAATTAAATCATTCATTCTCAAAATTACTTAGACGCTGAAATGAAAATGCGAGTACATACCGTTTTAAATGACCGGCTCTGAATATTAAAGCAATAATAATTGATTCATCACATTATTAAGTAACCTGTGTCGCAGTGGTGAGGCGTGAATGATCGATTATCGACATTTCCTCATTTAAAGCTATAGTAAAAATCGATTAATATGGTGTTCGTAGCGAACACCCTGTCTGTCGATCCTTTTTCATAGGTTTAAATGACAGATCAATCGATACATCGCAATGCACGCCACGCCATCGAAACGGGTCCATTAATACAGTTTTTACTGTTCTCATTGTATTAGCATTGCTGATGCTTATAGTATTTTTGGAGAACGACTGATTTAATTGGGCTACATTTCGTTATTAGGAGTACCATTTCTGCCTCACCCAAAAAACACCAATCTGTATTGAAAAAACTAATGGAAAGTACAATGAGCCCAAATTAGTTTTTTTCAATTATAAAGCGTAGAGCAATCAAAGGTAAGACAATGCTTTGTAAGTTTCGACGATGGGAATTTGGAATGAATCCAACCCTTACAGTATGTCACTTAGGGGGTAAAAATGGAAACGCAATTAATCAATTGCAGAATATTATATTACAGTGTGCGTACAAATTTTAAATTTTAAATCTGAGGTGCAATTTCATACAAGCAAGTTGTGTTAAAAATAAAATCATTATAAACATGAAGGTAACAATTTAAGTAATGTTAAGACATTTTGTGAATATTTCTCATCTACCATTTTTAAATCCCCAGTGGATCATGTTAAAGAATGTAAATGTTACATACATTTTTTTAATCACCAAACAACTCTTCGCAGACAGTTATTTTAGTGGTATTTTTTTTCATTTGTTTCTAATCCGCCCAACAAATGAAAAATGGTTCTTCTAAAACTAGCCTACGTGTGCTAGGTCCCTTTTCCTGTGGTGGGTAACAAGTGACACGGACCCATAGGCGGATCCAGCAATTTGGCAACACCCGATTTCCTCCTTTTAAACCTATGTCAAATAATCGAGTCTTGTCGGAGCACTTTCCCCTCCGAGAATCGATACATTTCCATAGGTTTCAACACTGAAAGAAAATCTTGGTGAATTTACTAAGAAAAGGGTAAAATTACCAAGAATTCGGGGTTCTATTTGAGCCCAGTTTTTTCTTGGTAAAATTACCATTAATGGAATTGGAAATTTTACCGAGAAATCTCGGTAAAATTATTGAACTTTCTCGGTAATGTTACTGGACCTTGGTAAAAACGCCAATATTTTTTATCGACTGTGGTAGAATTACCAAGGTTAAATGGCAAAGTTACCGGGAATTGATTACCAATAAAAGTGGTATTCTTACCTGAAAAAAACAGTATAAATACCGGTTTTTAGGTAAGCTTACCAGTCTGTCTTGGTAAGATTAACAATAATTGGTAAAAAAAGTGAGATGGTAAAGGTACCAACGGACCGTGGTAAAAACGCCGAGAATTTTATTTCAGTGAATGAGGAAAAATCGTGTTGCCAATTTGCATCCGCCAATGCACTCGACCCTACATTTTACCCCTACACTGGCGATATTTGTATCCCCAATCTTGATAGGTAACAAGCAGCTGCTGTGTACAGAAGCGTACAATTACCGCTCGAACAAAATTTACAACCCGTAGTTACTCCACCCTTTCCTAACTGGGTGACGTTTCTAAACCCGGCGAAGAGCTGATTAAATCTTGGTTCAGACAAAATCGGCTGGAACTCTGTTCGCGTTTGATCGAGGGTCCTAGGATAATCACTGTTCGGGGATTCTTTGAAGTAAATCTGACAAACTCTGTTGCATTTCTCTATGCAGTCTCCGGTTTTAACGCCGGCAGTCGAGCAAAATCCAGTCATTATAGCGCAGGGTGCAGGTCGATTTCCGTATATTGCAGGATCGGCGTTGCACTGGCAGTTTCCGTTTGGACAAGTAGGGGCGCCTGGACCAGAACTGCCTGGACAATTAGGACCGCCGCCTGGAGGACCTGAAGGTCCGCCTGGAGGGCCACCTGGACGGCTATCTGGAGGGCCGCCTGGACGGCCATCTGGAGGGCCACCTGGACGGCCACCTGGAGGGCCGCCTGCAGGGCCACCTGGACGGCCATTTGGAGGGCCACGTGGAGGGCCACCTGAACCTTGACCAATTACTTCGAATGGAGACATAAGATAGACGCATACGAGTAAAATGACGGCAATGGGAGCACTCATTGTCACTTGAATCGATCTTCCTGGAATGAAAATATATTTATAAACATTTGTAACATGTTGTTCTTGTGTAGCATGTTGCAAGATGTTGAGCAAGAAGAAGAGCTGCGTGTCTTAAGAAAACCGACCTGAAAGTTGCAATGAGCACTTCGAGAAACTGATCATGATTTTTGAATTTTGAACTACATTAGAGACGTAGTTTTGAGAGGAAGTAATTGGATCGCGTTAAACAGAAAGGAACCAAGCCGCATCAGCTATTGCCAAATTTAATTGGGCGATTTCATTTTTTACGTGAAAACGGTTGTGCGGATTTTCGTGCAAATTTTAATGGATTTGCTCCATAGCAGGAGCAAATTCCTTAAAATTTTCAGAGAAATCCACACAAACGGTCGCTCGTAAAAAATTAAATTGCCCAGTTAAATTTGGCAATAGCTGATGTGGCTTGGTTTCTTTCTGTTAAACGTGGTCCAATTGATAATAGGTAATTTTTAGATTACTTAGTTTACTGGGCTAATATAAGCAGGTTTTTTCAAATTTTATTTTAAATTGTATCCGGTTAAAAATGAGACCGTCGCGCCCCAAACGTCCCGGCTTTTTGAAAAATCTAATTTTTAGCCTTAGTTGCCCTTATTCAGGGTGTTTTCTTTCATCCTTGTCGCATTCCGAGACATGGGATTGTTTCTATTTTTACGCTATTAGTAGTTGCAACAGTTGACAGCACGAAAGACTCCACCACCGAAAACCTGAACATTGAGTTGTCGGTAAATCTTTGTACTTTTAGGCCTATTTTCAGGAGTATATTTATCAAATGAAAATCAAATAAACCCGTGTCATTGGGTTTTCTTCATTGAAAACAGTTTTTTAAAGTTCTTCAGTTTTTCACAGAATAGTATCCAGAGGCGGGTCCAGCACTCTGGCAACACCGGATTGTCTCCATTTAAACCTATACTAAATAATCGATTCTTGTCGGAGCACCCAGCCCCTCCAAGAATCGATACATTTCCATAAGTTTAAACGGAAAAAAGACAAAGTTGCCAATTTGCTGGATCCACCAATGATAGTGTAATGAAATGTTTAAAGAAGTCTGGGCGAACATAATAAAAGCCTAGCCGGCATGAGAGAAACGTGGAGAAAAATGTGGAATTCATGAGAAATTCTCAAAATTATTTTTAAGGTTTTGGAAGGTACAAATTTTTAAAAAAAAAAACGGAGTATAAAATGTGATTCCATCAATACTTACTTGCGAGGAGAGGATGAAGAGACAACGTGGGTTAGACTGTGAAGAGGACCTCAAAGTGTGCCGCTTTTTATATGCGAAAATTTGCATTTCGATAACACTTCCCCTTGCCCAGGGTCTCGAGCGAGAGAAGTTCTGTTGAGGCAATACTATAAGAACATGCATAACACTTATCTGGATCTCGTCTATTTTCCTTCCTTTTGTTTTCTGCCGCGATTTTCCTCAGCAATTCAGAGCGAGCTCAATTCGTCGCTTCTCTGACGTAAGGGCGTATCTCAATTTCTACGTGAGCCCTGTTCCTCATATAACCCCATGCTTTTCAGGGCTCACGTAAAAATACAGATACACCCTTACGTCAGAGGACCGACGAATTATGGACGGATGAAGCGTTCCGCGGGCAGTCGGGCAATTCGAGACTCCAAATTTGTGTGACATATAACGAATGACTTAATTGGGATCAATATTTTGATATTGTTTTGTATTTGGTACGATCTGATCTCTAAAAAAAAGTGTACTCCAAAACAAACATTCATAAAATGAATTGGAGCTGTACAATTAATTTAAAAATGTAGGGGACCATATATTTGCGGCATTGAAAAAACTTATTTTACTCTCCTAACAGGTCTAAAAAGATCTTTAGAGATCGCGCTGCAATGATTAAAGCTCACAAATTATTGTAGCTACCCACTGACTCGGAAGTGCTTACTTCAAATCCTAAGGTAAACATACAGTAGACTCTGGATTATCCGGCTTCGTATTATCCAGACTCTGGATTATCCGGATCGATTTTGCAACCATGTAACTACGTACGCATTCCGATAAGTGAGCGGAGAAGCAGTCGCAAGGCATAATGGCGCCTGCAAGGCTGAAGGAATACTTCACGCATTGCGCCAAACAGTGAGGTCGGCGTGGAGCGCATTAGCGCCTACTAGATTGCATAAATACTTCTCGCATTACGCCAAACGCAGTGCAGTCGGTTAGTTAGCCTAAAACGCACATTAGCGGCTACAAGACTGCATGAATACTTCACGCATTGCGCGCTTTAATCGTTGTATTGTAATTTATCGTTGTCGGCTACCATTCTCAATCACCATTGAGTCGTTCAGTTCGGCGTTAACCTTTTAAATTCGTGTTGGTATGTACATGATGTATACGTAATAAGAATACTGTGGTGTTGGTTGGTGGTGTTTGTGTTTACTATATCCGGATTTCTTTTTCATCCGGATCGGGTCCGGCACCAATTAATCCGGATAATCCAGAGTCTACTGTATCTGTATTTGAGAGTAGAAATTCAAAACCTGATTCGGGACATTAGATGTTGCCTGGTTGACACATGATGATTCTATCGCTTAACAAGATTTCGGTTACTTCAGAATGAATATTTTTTTCTTACATAAGACTAAGTTTGAAAATATGTCTCAATAAAAGTCCATTAAGTGAAAAGCAGTTGAACTCTTTTACGGTAAAAAACACCAAGCACAATATGAGTAATACTTAACGGCGCTCCCCAAATGTTTAATCTCCAACCTCATTCATTTAAACTTCGATCAGAATTAGCTATCAACTATTCTGTTTCCATAGAAATCCGTGTTGCATTCGCAAGAAAATGAGAGCGTTCTGACTTCTATAGCAGCGGCCTTACCAGAGGAGATAAGTGGCGCTAAGAGGAGTCGGACAACATGTGGAAAAATCTAACTCTCTATGGCATGAATTAATTTTAAATCTCAAATTCTGAGGGGACATTAACCTATTTTGTAGCTCGCATGGAAAACATAGAGTATCAAATTCTGTATCAAACTTTTAAATGTTTGGGAGTCAATTATTCACAAAAAGAAAAAAACTAATGAAAATTTGCAAAATTATGCCACAGAGGAAAGATTAAATTTTTTAAAACCCCAAAAAATACGTTGTTACGAGTTTGTAACGCTATGCCATAGAGAGTTAAGTGCATATTATAATTTTGTTATGGAATGTAGGAATTTTAATAGCGATTTCATTGATTTTCTGGTAAAATTTCTTTTCAGAAGCACCCCATAGAATTTATAATGTGAAGAAATTGACATCAAACTTTTGATAACATCAAATATTATCATCAAATAAAATCAAATTAACACCAAAATTCATCGTGCGGCGGGCTATACCGCGAAGATTTAAAATGACAGATTGCCTTCAATTCTTAACTTATACTTCAAAGATATTTCTTATGCATGAATTGTTGGTCTGCAAATCATGCTCAGCAAATAGCGATTTCAAAATTGAGGCACAAAAGATTCTCACATCCTCTGCCAGTAATCCTGGCCTCAACCATTCATTATGTCTAGGAGATATTTTTGCAGAATAAAAAAAGAATTGAAAGCTCTACTTTGGATCCAAGCAGAAAAATCCGCCTGGCACCGCCCCGCGGGTGAAGTGATGAGTACCTCAACAGTCAAAACGCTTTCACTTCTGGGAGTATGCAACACGGACATCTCCGAAGCCTGAATAGTTGCATCCAGAAATCTTGTATAGCGTGCGTCACATTTAACACTAACTGAGGGCGCTTTGCTGGCTTCTTATACACCGTGACTTATTTTTTTTTTCCTATTAATTCGATGAAATAAACAATTATTGGTTTTAATCGTAACATTGTAAAGTTTCCGAATAATGATTTGATTGGTTAAATGAATAAAAACGTTGCCGTCCTAAAAAATCTAAGAACACCGAATGCGGCATGGTCGTTTTATGGTCACTTCAGGAAAAATTCGAGCGTGCTTCAAACATGCTTGCATTGGCTACAATAGAATCGCGCAAATGCCCCGTTTTTACCTCTTTGGAGATGCATGGAATTGCGCGAATTTTTCCGGGATTGAAAATTCACAAGTTTGCGCGAATATTTATAGTCCAGGCGCCTGGTAGCTAAAAATGAGGCTACCCGGAAATTTGGGTACACAGCGATTTTTTTGGCTTACCTCATGTTTTTTGGGTCGCTGAATCCGAGTCTGAAGTTTCCTACCGCGTATCTGGTGAGCATTTTCCGCAATTTTGAAAAAATGGCCTAAAAAGGCCTTTTTTGCGGTTTTTTTATGTAGCGGCTACGCATGAGAAAAAATCCCGGATTTAGCTAATGTTTTGAATAGCTGACAAATATGGAAGAAAATGGTGTATACATATGCTAGGTTTGCTTAAAAATTGAGGAAGATACAGCATCGTGAACATCGTGCCCATTCACGTTTTCGCGGCGCACCCGTCAACGCGCGATCCGGCTCGCCGCGGTCAGCTAAGTTCCGAAGCGTTCTTAAGTTCCGAGAACCAAGGTTCCTCAATTTTTGAGCAAACCTAGCATATTTATATACCATTTTCTTCCAAATTTTGTCAGCTATGCAAAACATTAGCTAAATCCGGGATTTTTTCTCATGCGTAGCCGCTATATAAAAAAACCGCTGCAAAAAAGGCCTTTTTAGGCCATTTTTTCAAAATGGCGGAAAATGCTCACCAGATACGCGGTATGAAACTTCAGATTCGGATTCAGCGACCCAAAAAACATAAAGTAAGCCAAAAAATCGTTGTGTTCCCAAAATTCCAGGTAAACTTACCAGGCGCCTGGACTATTAATATTCAACGAGGAAGCGTTAATCTTGGTAGTTTGTGGTAACTACATCGCGGAGGACTGTTCATTCCCTCCTCACTTACGGGCATGTCTTTCTTTAATGGATAGCCCTCGCTGCATGAATGGCCTAAGAGCTTTCATAGTCACTTAAAAAGTGAACGAGGGGCCTTTAACCGCTATGCGGCCGCCAACCACTGAAAAAACTTCACGTAAAAAATTGTAGAACAAGCTTGGTCAGGTTTTTTAAGAGATGAATAGATTCAAAACCTGACAGGTTCACCCGAGAGAAAGCGTATACATTCATCTATGATTGCAACGTTATGCACCGTTTTCATGTATCATTTTTAATAAATGTTTTTAAAAAGCTACGCACAGTTCTTCTGAAAAGTTTCCGCGAATCTACCTAAATGATCTCAAATAAAAGTATAGAAAATTTCGACACGGCATTTTGGTTCTATTTTCTTTTAATTTAACTAAAAAAAATTAAATATCATCAGAGTTTTTGAATCGTTACAATGAGGAAACATATTTCCTCTTAAGTGTGGTAAAAACTGGAGAGAAAGCCAATAATGATGACACGCAGTCCTACAACATTTCTACAGTCTTGTAGGCGCTAATATGGATTGCACGCCTGAACTGACAGACTGCGTTTAGCGTAATGCGGGAAGTATCCGAGCAGTATTGTAGGCGCTAATGTGGGCCTTGCGCCGACCGCACTGTTTGGCGCAATGCGTGAAGTATTCCTAAAGTCTTGCAGGTGCAACTAACTATACGTGTAACGCCGCCCGCACTGTGCTCGGCACGATTATTTGAACTCGCGTTAGGATAATCGCGGCATCGAATAATAGAGCTCAAGAGGCCTGTTTCAACAAAGGTTTAAAGAACGCTATAAATGCGGCACATGAACGCATAACGACATATAAACGCATGTTTGCGGCAGTGGCGTACGTAGGGGGCAGGGGGTTTGGACCCCCCCCCCCCCCCCCCCAGAAAAGAGAGACAAAAAGAGAAATCAAGGGAGAGGAAGAAAAATCAAGTGGAGGGAGAACACGACGATATTTTCGTCTAGAAGAACGAGTGGAAGGATTCGAAGTCGGACGAAAAGGCCTCAAGCGTCATCTCAGAAACCTCATTTTTTCTTCAGGATAATAGCGGATTTTTTCCATCTCATACTTAAAACAAAACATTCATTCGGTCTAGTATAAACCAGTTACCCGTTTTTTGAAAGGTCTTTTTGGGGGAAAATTGTGGAGACTTCTTATCATTTTTAATGACTCAAATTGTTAAAAATTGGGGTTTTACGGGATTAAAATCCTGAACATTTTCCCCCAGACGTCCTGGTGGGAGGTTTGTCCCCCCAGAAATTTATCCTGCATACGCCACTGACTTGTGGAATAAAGGTTCTTTGGAAGAAGATTTGTCTAATAAGAAAAAGAAAATCGATTTCATTTTACTTGTTAGATCTTATCATTAACTCGTTTTAGTAGATGCTGTTCCTGCGTAAATTCGACCAATACTTCTTTTTCGACACTCTTGAAAGTTACATAACCCAAGTTCCTCCTTTCTCAAATCGCTTCACTTATTACTCGATCATTTTCCTCTTTTAAACCGGATGAAACTGACCTGAGCCCGGGATTCAAGGATAAAACTTCACGCCCAGTCCTACGGAAGTTAAGTTTCCCGCAGCAGATCCAGTTTCCCTATTTTCGAGGAAATATTTAAAAAACTCAAAGCCTAGGGCGACTCAATGGACGTCAAAAATTTCTAACCTTAATCCTCGCACGTGGAGTCATTTGATATGGCTTAGAAAAATCTGCCGCCTCAAACTCGCGGACAACAATGGGTACTTAAAAGATCAACGAGCAAGCAAGAAACCGGTAACAATAGTTCCGATGTGGGGCAGAAACGATCTGTGTTCCTCTGCGGTTATACAATGTTCCTCTGATACTGGATCAAGTTACATGACTCAGCGCTTCAAGATATTTGCACGTGTCAAAAAATTGAAAAATCGAATCTTAAAAATGAACATATGTCTGCTTGAAGGAGCTTTGTGGCAGGAAATGAAATCGGAAGGAACTATCCTAGTGAAGAAATAGTTAATAGCTAATACTGTCGAAATATTTCAAACTTCTCTGGGTTTATAATAATAAGAAAGAAAGTATTAATTCCTTAGGGTTCATGTCTTCAATTAAATACTGGATGACTATTATTTTGAAGAATATGATCAATATCAAAATATAATTTGAAAAAATATTTTTTTTTTTTTTTTTTTTTTTTTTTTTTTTTTTTTTTTTTTAAATCTTGAGCTGCCACAAAAGTATGTGACGGCAAAATATTGTACAGATATTACGTCAAAATTCTGGCAAGACTTTCCCGATATCGTGATAATTATGACTGAACGATTAAACATACCAGTAAAATACATAATGAATCATAACTTAGTCTCGATAAAAAAGATTCATGTTATTCTTCTAGCGCAGGCTCCACAATGCCAAAATGTTGAGCCAGCACATCAAAAGAGTTTGCGTGAATTTTGACCTTTTACGTTCTATATATTTCTCTCTTAACTGAGTGTGCACACATAAGATTTGCATGCTTTAGGATCTAAAATCCATCGCGCATAACTCGTAATGCATAAATTGGTGCTTAGTACGGTGCAACCCTCCAGGTGAGAGGGCGAACCATAATGAGAAAACCCCTTAAGCTTATTAATTAATACTATTCCATTGAGGTATGTTCAAAAAACCTTAGAGACCGAAAATTGTCCAAGAATTCCAAACCAATCGGAGATCTGTTGATTAAAACCTCTATATCGTCTTAAAAAAAAGAAAACATATAATTTTAGAAAACCTGCTACAGCCTTCTTTTACATAAGAATAGTCTTTAAATCCGGTGAAAAAAACTTTAAAATTTCAGTTAAAGAATAGATAAAACTAGGGCAAGGACGATACTGTAATTACAGCACGTGGATGTGTTTTAATCTCACAGCCCTAAACTTCAAATCAGGGTTGGACGTTGAGATGACCCTGATTTACCTTAAAACTAGATATTTTTCCTCGAAAAAATTCCTTATTATGTAACACACCGAACATGATTTGAATAGACGGGAATAGCGGGTTGAGTTTCATTGTTTGAAGGAAAAATTTCATCGGCTTTTTTGTCGGACAACTAACAAAAGGAGGGAAGTTTAAGCTGAATTTATGAGTTTAGTTTTACAACCCAGGAAAAATTCTAAACCAAGACTTCAGTCACATTTTTTAAAAAAAAAATTGAAATTATGCTTTTGACCTCCAGGGAAGATTTATCGCCGAAATATCCAGCTCTGTCAATTATTATTTGAGGATACGACGAAAATGAGGAAATGAATCAAAATTTTTATAGGAATTTAAGACTTTTGGATTGAATATAAAATAGAATATATAATGATGAAAAATTAAATTTCATTCACTTAATAAATTAATCATCAATTTTTTTCAGTAAATGCATCTACTTTATGTTTAAATTTTCCGTTTCTTTGGACGAGAATCTAACGTATCGTTTGCTCCTCATGGTATAATTCCACCAAATTGTTCGATAAAAATTCATTCGATATAATTTTGTAGATTGTATAACTTTTATAACGTTGATGTCTTTTTTTCTGATAAACGCACAATCTTTACGCAAAAATGGTTCACATAAGTGTCCATACTTCAAGAAATGTAAAAATAAGAAGAGCTCTCGGCCGAGTTGTTTTAACCTTCGGTGATGTAAGATTCATGATTTCTCTGCACAGCATACGAAAGAGATAACCGACATTTCATGTTAATATTGGGAGTAGAGCACAAAGTATCATGCATTCGCGATTAATATTCTTTGGTTACTTTTTCTTCAAATTACGAGTACATTGTCCAAATATTTGAGCTACTGTGACCAAATCTTTGAGTTGTTTGACCAAACTTTTGGATCGAAAATTTGCAGCCTCGCTAAAAGTCAAGCGCTAACCATCAGTTTTGAATCTGTTTCACATGGATGATAGTCCACCAATGCGATTAATGCGACCAATGTGCGCTAACTACCCGCTATTCGCAACTTCAACGTGACATCGAGAGGAATAAGAGTATAGTTCATCGGGACACACTTATTCCCTCATCCCCGGATGTTTCAGAGTAACTAACGGTTTTAGTCAATTTGATCAAAAATGTGCCCGATCGACTGAGTCTTTTTGACTGAACTGCCGAAAGAAAGTAATGCAAAGTAACTTAAAGTAACCAACCATGGACACGGAAATTTTCATTGGTGTGAGACATCCTATGCAATGTCTTGAAATTCAAGAATATTCGCAGACTTGAGAATTCGGAAAAAATTCCAGTACATTCAATGAATACCTCAGTGTTATGTGCTCAGAGCAGAGATATATAAATCAGTTTACATCAACATTAGCGGGGAAGCAGACGTATGCAAAATCAGGATTTATTTGGATAACGCGTTCTGAATCGTGCAAGAGACTGGGATTAATGCCACAAAGTAGGAATTCTATTTTATCTAAATTATAGTCAATGATATAAATTAATTAAAATGCATTCTATTCAAAGCGCAGAAAAAATGTATACATACGCTAGCCACCCATAAATGCAATTTCAATTATACAAAGAAAGGAATAACTAGTCACCCTCTGTCAATGCGTCGCTTAAAAATTTCCAAATCAGATAAAATCGTTCCTCCAAGTTCCCGACAGATTCTCTCTAAACTCCAATCATAATCTCAAATGACATCCGTGGATGATTCCACGGATATTATATTCTTTTAACCATTGCTCACCACACTCACACATTTTTACAGAAAAAAGTTAGTTATATTCAACTTAGCTGAAAACTGATGAATGCAGATGATTTGATCAATATTCGACTTGATGCTGGAGAAGTCCTCACGATTATAGTGCACATAATAAATGCCATAAAATAAAATAAGTTGCACGGTATCCTTAAAACATCAAGTTGCCACAGTGAAATATAGGAGAGAACTGAATGCGAACGGAGTGCAATACTTGAAAAAACAGCGTTGCACTCTTATCTGACACTGCAAGCATGCATATATGCATCTGTTTTGTGCTTTTCCCCTTCTTAATGCGGTCGAAAATTCTGACTGCGTTTTTGCATACAAGTGCAATAAGATTAGACTAATCCGTGAACGTGTAAATGGGTCAGTTGCAAAGTATATGGGTTGCAACGTTGCACTCTGTTTCAGACATTTTTTTATGCATACCTAAGCTGAATGCCATCATACATATAAGCTCCAACACCTCCTAAATTTGCAAATCTGGTAAAGCTTAGTTCCAGCGTTCTACCGGGCCGATTTTCTCGATTTTTGCGGCTATCGACAGGCAATTGTCTCTACATGAGCCCGCTTTATTCAGATTTTGAAAATATGATCCAGGTTTTTTTGTGTAAGATGATGTGTTAAATGTTGTGTAAGAATCATGGCAGAAACGGTCTTTCGAACCGTGCCCAATAACAGTTTCTTTGAACTGTGCCGATAACAATTCAGAATTTCAGACTGTCAACATAACAAAGTATAACCTTAATTCATGTTGGCGACTTGATTTAAAAAAAAAAAAAAAAAATTAAAATTAAATCATATGGTCTCATTACATTGTTATGCCAAGTTAAGAGAAAGCTCATCAACGATGAAAGGCAGAAACAAAAATGCGATGGCAAAAATAGCCATATTGCAACATTTGCCGCAAAATCACATTCATAAAAGATAATTCCATTTCTCTCTCTTTATTTCTCTTCATTTATCGTAAGGTGAAAAATTTGTCTTATGAAAATACATCATTACATTTTGCATCGGCATGTAACCTCTAATAATTGGGTAAAGATTCAAATAATACCTACATATACAATTTTAGAAAAAATCATTAATAGATGTTAATAGTTTCACAAAGGCGAGCTCTCCAACACGGTAGTGTTGGAACCAGCAGCTTGTTTTAACATTGATAAGTATAAAATTAGTGTTCTTATTCGTCCGAAATAAGCTATACTTTAGGCTGCTCAAGCTACACTTGATCTTCAGGATCTGCGCTTTTTAATATTGTTCCCTCGTTAACCCCTCCCCACCACCCATTGCTTTCTCCAACCATCTCGCCCATTTTTAATTTTTACGAGCTTTGGCCTAAACGGAGCGAGTGGAGTGCAGTTGCATGCTCAACATGCAGTCGCACCAACTGAAACTGCAGCCGCTTTCATCTTGATCCCATCGCTTTCATCTTCTCGGAAGGGAGGGGAGGGAGAATGGGGGGAGAAGGGGGTGGAACGGAGAGAAGGGGGGCATCTTGAATGATGAATGAGCTGGAGTATTAGAGGCACGTCCGTGATTTATTCCATGTACAGTGTCATCACTCCCGCAAAAATGTAGTTTTGAAAAGTGGAGCATGATTCTGGAAAGTGAGTGAGAGCTCTCCCAATAATAACAATGTAAGCACATATGCGATGCCTTACTTAGTTAAAACGCCGTATGGGCCTGCGGACGTTACCTAATTTCCTTTGTTATTATACGATTTTTTAGAAAAAACTTGCGGTTATTTTCCTGCAATTTTTCCAGAGACACCGTTTAGCAAATTTAATCCGAAAAGTCTGAAAATGTCAAGGAAAAATATTCGTAATTTACTTCGAAAATGATAATTGAATTCGGGGAAACTTGACAACATTCTAATGATCATTTGCTGTTCTTCCTTAGAATGGCTGCATTGCTCATGTTAATGGCCGGAATCCAAGAGCACATGCTTGTTAGTATATATATTTCCGACGTTGCAAATTTGAAGCATGTCGATCAAAAATGCGCAATTCTGTCGCAACTTCTTCGCAATTTTGCGACCGATTCTTACTTTTAAAATAGCCAAATGGAAAATATGAAACCTCTACCTTTTTCTTCTTCTCCTCCCCTTTTTTCCCTCCGAACCTCTCCTACCGTCCCTCCTACTCTCTTTTCCTTTCTAATTTTCTTCCTTCTTCTTCTTTTTCCTCCTTCTCCTTCTTTTTTCCTCATCTTCTCTATTCCTTTCTTACTTATTCCTTCTTCTTCCCTCTCCTCTTCTCCTTCTACCCCTCATTCTACTTCACCTTCTACTCTTGCTCATTTCCCCTCATCGACTTGATTTTCTCCACAAGATAAATCATGCACGTCGCATAACCTCAAAGTTTCAAACCCTGATCTACTCATGAGTAGGAAAACATCCCTATGCTTGCTACAGTTCGTCGCTCCTCAAACGTGAGGGCGTATCTCTATTTCCAGATGGGCCCCACACAGCATATAGTTATACGGAGAACAGGGTTCAAGCGGAAACTGAGATACGCCCTTACGTCAGATGAGCGACGACTTTACCGTCGAACCGCCGCTCATTTATTCGGAGGGGGGGGGGGGGTTTTTTTTTTTGTGGGTGACTATATGCCCGCTCCTCTGATATAAGAGCGTCCCTCAATTTCCACGTGAGCCCTGTGATATGTGACACTCTATGATTTTCGGAGCTCATATGAAGATAAAGATACGACCTTCCGTCAGAGGATTGACGGATTCACCCTCTCGACGGCCCTGGAACTGAACGCCGCAAACTGGGGCGCAAACCCCTCGCTAACAAGCTGAAAGTGGCGTCGCGACCTCCTCCTTCTCTTCCTCCTCCTCCTCCTCTTCCTCCTCCTTCTCCTCTTTCTCTTCCTCCTCTTCCTCCTCCTCCTCTTCTTCCTACTCCTCCTCCTCTTTCTCTTCCACTTCCTCCTCCTCTTCCATCTCCTTTACCTCCTCCACCTCCTCCACCTCATCATCCCCTCCGCCTCCTCATGCCTCCTCTTGGCATAACAACATTGTTCTCGCTTTGAAAGGTACAGCCAAGTACCACCTTTTTACATTTTTACATTTTTTTACCATTTTCTCCAACAGAGGAAGGCTGACTTTTCAGCCGAAACGTTTTGGTTCTATTCGTGAAAATTAGCCTTGTTACCGGCTGTGTAAACTGTTATTTTATTATTGTATATCTTGTTACCGGCTGCGGAGCATCAATCATATCTCATCCTCCTACTTCTCACCCCATCCAGGCGCGTCGACTGCCGGCTGAAAACTGAAAGTCGGTGGAAAATAGATGCGAAACAGAGTGTTTCGATTCATGAAAGCGGGAGCTCCGAGAGGGAGACAAGTTAATGAGTTGCGACGGTCAGGGAGGAGACTGACAGACAGACGGGGCGCCACTCTTGGCGGAGCGGCGAGGGGTCGGGCGCGGGGGTGCGGGGGTGGAAGAGAGAGGTGGTTAATGGGAGATATAAACGTAGATTTGATATTAGCCGCTTATTAAAGACCCAGAATCGGGTCAACGCGGATGCAAGGCAGGGAACCGCACGGGAAGTGCATGGAAAGCCCGAGTGCATTCGCGAGATGGGTCCCGTGTGTTTGTGCGTTGCAGTGCTCCTCGTCGTCGCCGCCGCAGCTTCCGCATCCCAGGTGAGTCACTTTCCCTCCCTCCGATTGGCGGAAATTCGGTTGCGGCAACCGGAGGTTTGATCACACGAACCGTAAGTTCGACTATGAGGTCCGGTCATGTGTTCCGTTTCATTTTAATATACTAACCGAAGTATTCGAGTCATCGAGTTAGACCGCTGGCCATATGGATTGCATTTTACAAAAATGAATCAGAGTAATTGCAATGATGCTAAGATTGTGCATTTTCATTCTTTGCAATAAAATTACTGAAATCATGAAAAAATATGGAATTTACATGGTAATTTGTGTCTTAAATTTACGGTTTTCAGCGAGTAAAATAGAAACTGTTAATGGATAATCGGGTTTTTTTTCCACGACAAAAGAAGTGCACAATCTTAGCAACATTGCAATGCTCCCGGTTCCTTTTCGCAAAATGCAATCCATATGTGCTAAGGAAGAACGCCTTATGAACATTCGGTAGTTGCCAAAGTTTCTCGGCTAGAACATGAAATACTTATTTTTGGAGTCCACTGGGAAGGACCTTTTTCACACTTTAAGTGAAAACTCGATTCAATGAACCGGTTATTTCGGGTTTCATTTTGAAATCAAACGAAAAACATGACCGAACCATTGCGATTTAACTTTCAGTTCGTGTCAGTGAACTTACAGTTCTAAAAAGCAAAATTTCTCCTCATGCGATCAAACATTCACTTCGTTTAAGAGAAAATGTCCCCACGGCTGATTTTTCTCCAATACTTCCCGCGAGAAAAAATGACCCCCTGTAATATGAAAATTCACTCTAATTGTCGTTTCCCTGACAAAGGAACGTAACCTGATTCCAACGTTGCAAAATTCCCTCAAAGGATCCTATTCTCACAAGAATGTACTTGTGTAATTTTTGACCACGATTTTCCTGATTTTTGCACGAGATCAGATGAAAAATCAGTGAAATTTCCGATCAGGAATGCCCAAGATCCTACAATCAAAATTGCATTTGCAAGAGGACATTCAGCAACATTGAAATGTCGATACGTTCTTCCGTGTGGGAAACGACGGACTGAAGTGAGCGTTTGATTACACGAGGAGAAATTCTACTCTCATACCGTAGAGAATTAAACGCATGAAGTAAGAATTGATTTACATGAGGTGAAAAATCATCGAAACGAAGTGAAAATTCATTTACGTGAGCTGAAAATTCATTCATTTGAAGTGGAAGTTCATTCACACGAGGTGAAAGTTTGCTTCAATGAAGAGAAAGTTCGCTCACGTGGGATGGCGTACGTTACGTTTGATGCCCCGAATAACTTCGTTGGGATATTAAAACTTTGGACAGAACACGTGGTAGCCGAGCTTTCGTAATGGAATTTAGGTTCGTGCAACTAAACGTCCGGTAGACGTAACCGAATTATCCCCAAGCCAAGATGATTCGATCGACCGCGTAGTTTAAAGTAAGTAAACGTTTTGCACGAGGAGAGAGTTTGCTCTAGTGGAGTGAAAAATCAGTGTATGGAGTAAATGCGGGTGGAAGTTCACTCACACTCCAGGTAAAAACTTTTTTCACATGAAGTGAAAGTCTACTCTCACGAGGTGAAATCTCCCTCTTTGATCACATGGGGTCAAATATCTCTCTCTTGGAGTTAAAGTTAACTCACACGAAGAGAAAGTTGACTTGAACCGAGTGAAAGTTCCTTTGCGTGAAGTGCAATATCTCCATCACGAAGTGACACACAAGGAGAAAGTTTCCTCTCATGAGGTGAAAGCTCAGGGAACAATGCGAGTATATTCGTATACGTACGTACACCTACATGTTCGTTATGTACGTAGATCATGGATGGAGCTTTTAAGGCTCAAAAGGGCAGGCAACTTATGGACTCAAATTAGTAAGAGCGCTTCATTATTACAATGGACCAATAGACAAGGTACGAATTTAAGCATTCTAATACATGTTTCTTGACCAGAATTTCACGTGGAACACGATTCGCGCAACGAAAATTACCGAAATCAACTCCTAACGAAGGTATTAACGTTTATATTTCACATTGGTTACGAGGAGTTTGAACTGCCCGCTCACAAGAAACTCAAAGCTCTACGTGAGTCAAATCGTGCACTAGAACGGTTCCAGCAAACTTCTCAATCAAGCGATTTTCATTTCCCATACCACGTGCTGTTCAAACTATAAACAACTTACAATAGCTGAGCTAAAGCGTCAAGATTAAGGTTGCCAGATTTTTATATCGCAGAGACTGTCATGATAAAGTTTAGCGCGCGATGTGAGTCACGTAGAGCATTGAGTTTTCATGAGCGGGTGGTTTGAATTTACGCATCAAGAATCAGTATTTATCTTCGTAAGGAGTTAATTGCGGTAATTTTTGTCGTGCGCATCGTGTTCTACGCGAAATTTTAGTTACGAAACATGTATCAGAATGCTGAAATTCGTACCTTGTCTAGTGGTCCATTGTTACGATCCGCGGCGTTTGTAAAACACGTACATTTGACTTAATATTTGCATACATGTTTTCATTTCTGCGGAAGAACGCCCATTTATGAACAATTCTGGCCATCTTAGTTTGATATTGGAAGTTTGATTTCGCAGCGACATTTTTTGTGTTAGAGGGTCGGCTACCCTTTTGGGCCCTCAGAGTTCCATATGTAGACAGCATGTCCGCACTCTATCTCTGTCGCACTCTATCGTCCGCACTCTATCTATAGATACTCTTTACGGCCGTGCTAAGGAAAAACGTCGTATTATCCTTCAAACGTCTCTATATTTCTTTTAATAATGACAAATTTAATGGGAAAAGTGTGATACTTTTCTTTACATTTTTCGGACAATCGTTTTTTGCAATTTAATCTAAAATATCTGAAAATTTCAAAGAAATATATGCATAACTTTCCTCAAATGCATAACTTTCCCCTTCTCTCGGTTCACTATAGATATATACGAAAAGATAGAAATCGGAAGGTTACGTTACATCTCTCGGCACTAAGTTAAGCTAAGAGCCGAGGATTCTATCTATATAATCAAATAATGCCTCATGAATGATGGAAACGTTGGTGCAAATAATCTGGAGCAGAACAAAATTTAGACGTCAAATTTTTTAAATAGTCACAGGCAGCTTCATGAACACTTTCAACATGGCAGGATAATTTGGTACAGTGCGGAACGAACCATTAGAAGAGGTCGGACATGAAATCTTTTACGAAAATTTCAAAGTTTTGCTATTTATTTCGTCACAAATTCAATTTCAAGAGGTGTCTCTGAAAGGATAACTCACGAAAAAAACAATGGAACCACTCTTTATCTTTTTTGTTTAATATTTTTGAAAATAAAAGCTTTCAAAGTTTCTAGATTTTCGTCGCTCCTCTAACGTACGGGCGTATCTCAATTTTCACGTGATCCCTATTCTCCATATAATTTCATGTTTTCTGGGCTCATGTGAGAATAGGGATACGCCCTTACGTCAGAGGAGGTTTTGTCCGACTTCTCCTATTGATGCATTTCACTATGTGCCGGACTGAGCGAAAATGATAAAGGCACTTCGAGCAACTATTCGTGCCTCCAAGCCGGTCATATTGCCGTCGCAGTTATTGAAGGCGGACTAAAATGCAGAGGCGGCATGAATGTGCATGAGCTGAATAGATGATTCATGGCGCTCCTCGGTAAATGTGTCGCCTTTCGGGTAAAGTGAACGTGAACTTCACACGAATAATATTTTCGAATATGGTTACCTCTGATAAGTTCTGCTCGTTTTGGAGATGATGATGTGAAGTAATCTTCCTTTTTCCAATTCGTGGCTATTGATTATTTTCCAGGTACTTCCATTAGACTTTTCGACACCCTAAAGAAATGCAGAAGTTCCAAGTGCATTTAAAGTTTATTTCTTAGTTGAGTTTCTTTTTCCTCAAATTTTTCTCCTTATCTCCTTTTTCCCCGGTCATTTTTAGTTACTAAATACTACTCTAAGACATCAATCCTTACTATTACTTGATACTTATTCGATAGTTCGTGGCCTTCTTCTTCTAATTTTAAATGATTTTACGTTCCTGTTTCATGCTGCAAATGTAAATGTTATTATTTTTCAGCCAAATGTCTCGCCTTTTTCTGCGTTCCGTCCAACATGTGTTTAAGAGCACTAGTTAAACGATTAATCTTGTAAACCATTTTGGCAACTTAATTTTTGCAAGCCATCTTTTAAAATGGTCTTGTAACACTTCTATTTGAGATATTTTGTACTCTGTATTCAATAAAATGTTGTTGATGTGCAAATTTTTGAATTTACTTAAGACACTAAATATTCCTGACATTGCCGCGATGCCAGCCTCCGTCTACATTGTGTGAAGAACCTCCTTCGTGGAGATTTGAAAGATTCAGAATATATAGTTTCCTTCACAAAACAACGTATTTAATGTGTTTCAGAATGCCCATTCAGAAAAAACAGCGTCAAATGAAGTCCCAGAAGATGATGGAGAGTCCCAGAAATTCACTTTCCATGAAAGTCAAATCTCAACGGCAACCAACACTGAAAAGGTACGTCAAAATTAAAGAAGAGGCTTTTGCGTTTTTGAGCACTCGTAGTTTGTTTTAACATTATAGATATCATCAGGGCATTAAAAAGAAAAGAAAAATCATAATATTGTGTTACATTATAGAACGAGTGAGGGATCAAAACACAAATGATTACCGTCAAA
>NW_017547118.1:3794117-3817775 GCF_001854935.1 Bemisia tabaci | reverse complement strand
GGAACAATTAATCCTCAGTTGAATGAGGGAACGGAAATGTTTGACGGAGGAAAACTGTAACCCGCGAAAATTCAACTTTTAGACCTTGAAATCAATGGGATTTTGGCCGTTCCTCCGACGGCAACGAGAACCATCCATTCGTCGCCACGGACACTACCAATGCTAAAAGAAATCGATCGCAAAGAGCTCTCCCGAGTGGGCGAGCTCAAAAAAATCCGTCAAGATTCTGGAAAGTAAAGGCGCTTTAAAAGTATTCTGGGGCTATAATAGCTAAATCACCGTGAGTAAATCCCGTTATATTATTAAAAAGAAACTGACTCCATAGTTTAATGCCTTAGTTACTTGAATACGATTATTTTAAGCACTCAAACATTTATACCACCAATTTTAGCCATGGGGTGATTTCCTGAGAGTCGATAATATCACGAATTTCCCATAGAACCTTTCAAAAATGGCTTGCTTTTTGGGCAGCCGATTCGGTCATCGAACCGGGGATTTAAATGGAAGCTGATAATAACACAAAGCTCTGAGAAAAATTTTGAGATGAGTATAGGAACGGTTTGTAAATAACGAGGAGAGGCGGGCAAAGCGGCTAAAATCCTATCTAATTTTTGCCATTATTCTGTTGAATGGATGTTGCCGCGGACTGCTAACTGTGCCCACACATGGTTTCTGTTCTGGTTCTGGTTTTCTGATATGCATATCGATACGTAAGTATTTTTACACGTAGAATCCAATGTTCACGTCAGGGAGTCGACACATTTCGATTTTTTCGATTTAAACGGAAAATTGATGGTTTTTCGGGATTGAAATTATTATTGTTTCATGAAAAATAAATGCACCCAAAATGACTATAGCATATTGATTTTTACATATTTGCACTCGCGAAATTGGTTGGTAAATTCAACGAGTGGGTGCATTGACTTGGTATATCAAGTTTCATGCAATTTTTTACGGCAAATCGGTAGATTTTCGGGATGTAGATTGCTTACTTTCAATTCATGAATAATAAAGCATGGACATGGTTGAACTTCTTTGCATGGAAATACGTTTAAAATAAAAAATCAAGACGTATCTAATGTAATTGCATTTATATCGAGTCAATTTCTTTTCAATAGTATAACGGGATTTATAATGCCGGTGATTTGGGTATTTCAGCCCCAAAATACCTTTAAATCGACTTTATCTTTCAGGAGTTCGACAAAATTTTTTTCTTTCTTTGCTTAAATTATTACGTAGCACTTTTCTTTAAGAATCTGATAAGGTTTTGCTTGGGGCAGATCAAAAAACTTAAACTCGTTCGAATGGCTTTTCACATTCACAATACACGGTCTCGTTGAAGTGCATCGTTGACCTCGCAGTGTTGGATCGTATGAATTCTCTTGTTGTGCTTCTTGCCTATTTTGAAATCTCTGTAAATGAAAACTAAAGGGGTTGATATGTGCGAGTTAATGACGCGCCTTATCAACACATTGTGTTGGAGTTCACTGCTTGTTTTGTATTGTAATGGGTTTATTGCACGCAAGAGACTTAGCCAAGTGAAAGGAGAGGCAAATTCGCACGACTATCACGTCGGGCACATCAAAATGTCTAAAAACTACTCTTCAGCGCATTACGCGCAGTTTGTACTACGCTTTATGTACAAAAGCACTGCAAGGGTGGTGGGGTTTCAAAAATGCCGATAATGCACGTTACGTAATTTAAGGACAGCCTCTCTTACTCCTCCGCTAGTTGCCAGTGACTGAGCAAAATTACCCACGGATCCGGAAAACCTGAAAAAGCGTGTTTCAAAATATCTTGAATGCGCACCACTATTAGATTAATTTCAGGCTTTTTATATGTGCCTTTACCCGGATTTTTATGCGATTTTATCCTAGAAAAGTCTGTTCACTTGATTGTGTATCTTGCGTACAACAGACTCACTATGAACAACTATCATACAGGGTTATTCAAAAGTCACGCACCATTGGCCATGAGGGGGGTGGCCATTTGAAATTTTCGAGTTGCCCCCCGCCCCGAGGGGATCAAAAACTGGAAAGTACCTAAAAAAGTTTCCTCCTCGATATGAAGAAAAACGTCAGCCGGCCAGGTTGGCCTAGTGGTCAGCGCGTCTGACTCTAGGTCAATAGGTCCCGGGTTCGAATCCCGGTGGTGGCGTCTAATTTTTACGGAATTGACGAGTAGATCTGCTGAAACAGATTCTCCTCGGCCCTAATCCCTGAAAATTAGAAAAGCCTGGAGCATGGAGCCTGATGTCTACGGACACTAAACATTGTCTAAAGTTGGCTGAAGGTGCAATAGACACGAAGCCATTAAACCAGTAGAAAAAAAAAGAAGAAAAACGTCTGAAACCGCAAGTCGATATCATAATTAGAACTAAAGTTATGGCCGGTGGTGCGTGACTTTTGAATCACCCTGTTTACATTGCTGCTATTATAATACAGTTTATTGTAAAGTCGTGGTGTACTTGGAGCGGGAGGCTCACAAAAACCCAAATTTATTACGCAGACTGCGAGCTCTGAGCTCACGGATGAAACTTGCCAATGCGCTTATTGATATTATTTAGCGCTTTTAAGTTAGTCGTCGGTCAGGTTGGCCTAGTGGTCAGCGCGTCAGACTCTAAGGCAATAGGATCCGGGTTCGAATCTCGGTGGTGGCGACAAATGTTCATGGAACTGACGAGTGGATCTGCAGAAACAGATTCCACTCGGCCTTAAACCCTGGAAATTTGAACGCTTTGCCGCGTGGATGTGCACTAACCCTAACCCGATGCTCATTCATGGTTGCAGAATCCTCGAATGGATTATTCACCTCAAAAAACTTTAAAAAAAAAAAAAAAAAAAAAAAAAAAAAAAAAAAAAAAACTCGAGGTGACAAATCTTGTTTTTGCTCTACCTGAAGTTTGCAGCTGACTCTATTGTCTAGGTTCCTGGAAAATAATTGACAGAAAGACATTGTTTTCATCAGAGCATCCACGGATTGGATTTCCAGGAGAGATAGAAAATTGAACGAGACAAAGTTGCCAAATTTCACCGAAATGGTCTAAAAGTATTTTCCTGAATAATTTGGCAACTTTACACTCGAAGCCTTTTAATGGAACAGTTTTTTTTTTTAATTCAGCGTCAGATGTTACGCACGAGAATTTTACCTCTAAGTTGCAATATCGAAACAGGATGAATCACCTAAAAAAATATTTTAAAAAAAGAGGGGAAAAAATCCAACTTTCGTAAAATATCTTCTACTGCAGAGCAGACTGTGCTTTCCTGAGTGATATTTTAGCGTCATTTTGTGGAGTGAAAACCCTCTCTCTAGTACTCAGGATATTCTTTCTCTGACTGTAGACAACGTAACGCCGTAAATTACGTAACGCCTTTTTCCGGCATTTTTGACCCCCCTCCCCCTTCCTAACGCAACCGCGGACTTATCCTTAATGATGACGTGACGTTCATCACGCAAAGTACCATCTGGAACCATTATTTTGGAAAGGGTCGAGCAGTGGCGATTTCAGCAAGTTGGCACCGATTGGATACTCAATTGGAATCCATTGAATATATCGATTCTTGGCGAGACAGGGTGCCTCACTTCAACACTAATTTATATAAAGAAAAAACCCCGATGCCAAATTGCAACAATCACCTCTGAGATTGACTTTTGAAAAAAATAGAGTCGGAAAACTCCTGCTCGGTGTCTTGAGAAAATCTGCGGATGCCAAGCATAAAGTAAATAACCAAAAACAAATCAATTTTTCTCGTCATTTTAAAAAAGACAGAGTATTTTAAGAAAATAGCATGGAATATGTATTCAACGTCGAAAACGCCCTGGCTATCAGGTTACGGCTCGCAAGTTGGGGAGATGCTGTTTCTGGTCATTTTGAACTTTGACCGGCTGCCATTTTTAAATAAAAGGATAGTAACCTGAACTTCGCATCAAAATAACTCATTTTTCATGTCCTTCCCCTGAAATAATTATGGATTTGTAGTATGGTAATATTGGCGAAATTAATAGCTGCCATGCTATGAAATGGGTATGAACTCATACAGTCGTATCTTTTTATAACGTTTTTGAGGGGGCATCAAAAGTAGAGCGCTATTTCCAGAGAAACATTATTTCGACCAAGGGTCCAATGAGAAATAACTGGCCTGGACTTGATAAAATGAACACTGTCTACGGGAAAAAATTTATTTCGAGCAAAGTTGTTTCGGGAAACGTTATAACAAGATACAACTGTGCTTACAGATGCCACACGCTTGGAGTGTACTTTTATAAGCATTGTTCAATCGGTCCAAGTCCAAGATATAAAAACAAAAAATCACGTTATTGGTAAACAAGATTTATTATACAGCCAAATTGGTTCGGATTAGCTCAGTGATCTAAAGGTGTCGGCACACTTGACATTAAAAAAAAAAAAATTATGGCGGGAGTTGTCAAATGTTTAAACATTTTGGCAATCCTATGGTTGGCGACGACCGGATTTTGATACTGATTCCTACGTTGGTATTTTCAACTTTTCATGCTTTTTCTGAAGAGAGCCAATCAGTAAGCACCAAAATGTCACCGTGTGTGGTTTTCCGATTGAGATAGTTGAAGGTGGTTATTCGCCTTGTTTCTGCGCATACAATTGTATACATTATGAACCAAGATTGAAATAAACACGGTGGTAAAATAGTGCTGTGCCCACGCTACTTTTTGGGAAAAACAAAGCCAAAAAAGTTCAAAAATTTTGATCAGAGTCAACAACTTTGAGCTCTAATGAGTATCAGTACAAGGCTGAGGGGGAAAGGGGGGAGGCAGTGTTCAGCTCAGGCAGATGAGTAAACTGATTTAGTGACTACGATAATATCCTCTCTTGGGCTCTTGGTTCAAACCAAAACAATAAGTAACATGACCTCATGTGCAAATTCTTCATGAGTTAATTATGTTAATTTATTAAAATTCAGTCATTGATCGGTCATAAATCAATCAAAGACTATTCAAATACGAGAACTTTTGAATGTAAGAAACACTTACTTGGACGCTTTTTACAACCCTGGTGCAACGGGCACGAATCAGAAACAAGGTTCTGCGTTTGTTTACACTCGAACCAAGGGTTCGATATTATATCGAATGACGTAGCCACTAAATCACATTCTATTGGAATATTAAGCTGAGGTCATGCCGAGAGATCTGTGGATAACGTTCAGGTCCATCCAACACTATTTTACCACCTGGTTACAAACAATTCGGGCCAAGTTTCTTAGGGTGTTTTTCTTTATTAAAATTAACTTGTGTCTTTCCACTTAGAGTGCCTTTATAGGGAGAGTTTGGACAGCTCGGTCTATGTAGCTCTTAGGGCCAAAAAGGGCGACAACGTGGAAAACGAAAATCCCTGGAAAAGTGCCGCTGCAAACCTATGCATTTGGAAGATCACTCAATATGGCCGACAACGCATAACAAACAAGCGTCTTCAAGGATCAAAACTTTGAAACTAAGAAAATGTAAACGAAATCAAAGTTTTTTACGTCCTTTTATAATGGTTGATCAGTTACGAAACGGCGGGTAGTAAGAATTATGAAAATTAGTATCACAGGATAATTCGAGTTCATACGTTGGCTCTCCTTTGAGGCCCCAAGAGCTGCATCACCTTAGAGCTAGTCCATTTATACTGAGAGTCAAGACAAACCCTCCTGATGGAGTCAAATTCGGGAATAATACATATAATTACACAAATTGGCAGTTACTCGTAATCTTTGACCGGCTCATTCTCAAATCCCTTTCTCCGTTCCTTCTCTCATTCCGTTTGTTCCTTGTCGAACCCGTTATTCCCCCGGTCCATACTACATTATAATCTTTGCAATCGGTGAAATTGTAATCTTTATTCCCGTTTGTGACACTGTGGGAGGCTTGACATACGGGAACCAATCAGAAATGAATTCTCTTCGTCTTGGCTCTCAGTGTAAAGTGACTTTACATGACCTGATCGAAACTAACCTCCAAATTTTCGAGTTTTTCATACTCTCCCTGTAAAGGTACTCTACTTCCACTGAATTCAAAGTCTTCGCCACCTCAAATAGTTTGCACATTGTTGCCAAGCAGACTTTCCTCTGCTGTTTGCCCGAGTTGATAGTAAGGGATGATCTCATACTTATGTTTCTCGAGGAATTTTTGGAGCTCTTCCTCCAGGAGTCGGTTGTTTTTCACGAATGATCTCACGTCTTTTTTATAGTCCTTCAGAACTTCAAGCAAATCTTCAGAAAGTTTGCAAAAGCATTTCCAATTACTTTTATTCTGGGGATCGGCCCTGGGGGTTGGGAACCGAGGGGACGATTCTTTGGAAGAATCACTTCTAGATGTTGTGCCTCCCCCTCCCCCTCCCCCTCTCCCTGCTTTTGGGAGGAATTCGCCACTACCCTGAAAAGGAGCGGTGATCTTGAGAGTCCCAAAACTCAGATTTCGAGAGAGAGCTGCTGACGCCGGCACCAATTTCGGATCCGCTATCCGCTTCATTGTCTGGCCTGATTGGTTTAAAAAAGTGTTCTTCCTGAAGTAACCATGGTACAAGATGCAATCGTTCCAGCAATCCCACAGTTGCCTGTCATATTCGGCTGAGGGATGATAAAAAAAAGGATACATTCATTAGAGGCAAAACCTATTTTTAATCAGACCTTCGGCATGAACATGATATCTAAAACCACCCAATTTAAGCTTCATTTGGACCAAGTGGATTGCATTTTGCAATAAGAAACCACTAGCATTGCAATGATGCTAAGATTGTGCAATTTCATCTTTTGCAATAAAATTGCGGAAATCGTGAAAAACTATGAGATTTAGATGGTAATGTGTGTCTTAAATTTACAGTTTTTATCGAGTAAAATAGGAACTATGAATGGATAATCGGGTTTTTCCTCCAAGACAAAAGAAGTTGCACAATTTTAGCAACATTGCAATGCTAGTGGTTCCTTTTTGCAAAATGCAATCCAAGTTATCACACTCAACACTCAACAGCCGGTGTTGATGACAGAGCCCCCTGCACCTGCAAGGCTCCTACACTTTTTTTGTTATGCTTACAGAACTTTTTTGTCGTGAGATAACAGAGCTTCGGTCGTGAGTACAGTGCGCTCTGTCCTCGATACGGAAAATTCTGCAGATGTAACGAAGAAAGAGCAGGAGCTCTATGAACAGAACTATTTTTCTCATTGCAGAGAGGAACCAACCCACACTGTCCGGGAGACGACGAACTAATGTTGCTAAAAAAAATATTGACAGAGTTGTGATAACTATTTAGTATTTAGCTGATACAGATAATTTGAAACATATTTAAATCATACGTTGGAGTTTTTTTCGCCAACGCGTGCCTTAAAAATTCCACATTATGCTGAAATTATCATTACAAAGGGAAAAGCTCATCAGGGCACTGATTTCCCTCAAAGAGATATGCTGTTTGAAGCAACACTATAGTTTCGCCCATTTAAGGGGGCCTCTTCAATGAAGCGGCCGTTCATGTAATGAGAATTTCTGCTTAATGCTGAATTTTTAACGCACGTTGGCGAAAAAAACTCCAACATACTCACGACCCGTGCGTCCACCGCAAACAGATTGTATATTTAAATCATATTTCGTAATTTTTAGAAATATACGCACTGAAAAAAATACTTCTGTTCACAGGGCTCCTGCACTTCTTTTGTAACAGTCACAGAAGCTTTCGTTTTGAGGACAGAGTACTCTGTTCCCACGACCGAAGTTCTGTTCTCACAATAGAGAAATTCTGTAAGTGTAACGAAGAAACGGCAGGAGCCCTGTGAACAGAAGGTTCTGTCGTCAGCACCATCTCTTTTTTTCCTGTGAAGTACCTCGCGGTTTGAAATCTCATAAAATTTAGCCAGTTTGCCTTGACAATCGGAATGTTTAAGAAATGTTCAAGATGTTTAAAATGTTAAAGAATGTTTAAGAGCCGTGTTATATACTCACGGCCAGGGCTTCTTCTTGGGGAGAAGCTGCCAAAGCTACCGCTGAGGCTGAGTCTGGGGCGCCTTGGGGATGAAACTTTCGGGCCTGAGGACGAACTGGCTCCTGGATCACCATAAGGCATTGAAATTGCGGAAACGTGTTGTGGGTACTTTCGCTTGAACTCCTCTAGATCCGGCCCGCGGGTATAGTACACAATTGATCCTGGTATTGACGGGGGGCTGCTTCCTAAATTTTCCACAAAATTGATTGAAATTAAAGCATTATTCCAGGGGGAGTCTCCCTCTTCTACCGACGCACAGTGCGGCCTCCTTATGGACGATGCGGACAAAAATTGATAAAAGACACGTAAATTTAAATAATGAAGATAGTAGCACCATAGAGTACACGGAGTCGTAATGTAAGTGGGAGAGCTGGCGCCACTTTTAAGCATTTTCCACGTCCCGAATTCCGAGATTCCTGTGTGACGCCGGGTCACTTTTTCGATACATAATCGATTGTTTGCGATACACGGGTACCCGGCCATCCGATGACAACAACAACAACAACAACAACAACGGAGATAAGAATTACCACGTATTCCACACCACCATTTTGGATCGAAAATGAATCGAAAAAGCGACCCGAACTCGGCGCACACCGGGCTCGGAATTCGTCGAGCAGAACATGGCGCCAGCTCTCCCATTTACATTACGACTCTATGTACTCTATGAGTAGCACCGACATAGAAAACCCTTTGGCACTATCAAAGTTAAACACTTGAGGAATAAGAAAATATTATATCTCAGGAGTTTTAGCGTATTTTTCGAGAAAAGCTCATTCTCAATTGACAACCTGGAATTAGCCGTATGTTAACAATGTAAAAGCAACGTAAAACACCCAAACTTTGACTTCAAATATCTCTGATAGTCGAAAAAATTCGCAGGATCTCTTTCGTAGAAGTGAAGTTGGATATACGAAGATTAAGAAAATTTTAACCACCCTGAGCATTTTGCGTTTCAAGCGAGAAATCTTCATTCGAAGTTGGCGGCGTCTTTTTCCCATGTATTTCCAATGGACCAGTGATTCTCGACCCATTTTCCGCCCACTTTCTCGCCAAATTTTAAGTAGTTTTAGGCGAAAAATTAGATAAGAAACCATCATTTTGAGTCAGGAATATCATGAAGATGACAAACATCCAAAAAAAAAAGATTCAAATATCGAGTTGTGAATTTTGGACTTTTGTCCACAGAGGGCCGCACTGTGTGACGGTGAGACTGCCGCGTCGACAGCTCCTTTCTGCCGTGTCGTGCAGAAAATAAAAAATGGCTGAAAAAAGACTGAGAAAAAAAATTCGGTCGTATGAACCGTATGTGCGGTGTTCAATATTGGCCGTACTGTTCGGTTCATGTAACTGCTCTCACGGTTCTGGGAGCCGTAACATCGGTTCATGCGACCGAGTATTCAAATCGAACAGAATCAACGATAAAGCTCGGTTGAATGAACCGACTATCCAGAATGTTTTAACATTCTGGATGTTCCAAATCTCCGTGAAAACTGACAAATCTTGAATGATGATACGACCGGTACGATTGTGAATTCAATGTAGCTAGGGTGTTAAATGAACAGCCGGAGTGTCAATAATAACATTCAGAGGTGTCGCGCAGATTTTAAACATTCAGTATGTTACTTCAGCAGTTTTTTTCCGTGAAGGAAAAACGCCTTATGAAAATTCGAGAGTTGCTAAATCTCCTTCGCTAAAATGTTCATTTTGGCAGGAAGTTTATCTGTCCTTGAAAGTTTTAGATATTAAACTGCAATTTTTCGAATGATTGTGCTCCCAATCTCTCCCAAAGTTTCTGAAGATATTGAGAAAAAATATTAATGTTTTTTCCCAAAAAATAGAAATTTATGGAAAGAAATTTGACGACTGTCAAATGTTTAAACGGTGTTTTTCCTTAGCACAGCAATTACGCATCCCTGATGGACTCACCGATCTACCGATCCCAAAGTTGAAAACGCTACTTTCCTCAAATTTTTCATCTCGGCTGTCCGAAATTGTTAGAACTGAGGAAAGAAAAGATTTGACAAAAGTCACATCAGCCAATATGCATCAATTAGCGGTTAGCCTTTTGTTCAGCACTTGAATTTCTGTTAAAATAGCGCCATTTACTAAAGTAGCATTTGTCCGATCTTTTCTGTCCCCAGTTTTATTCGGTGCGTTTAGTCTCCAAGTCTGCGGTAAACATAAGATAATAAACCAGTATAGACATGATCAGAGTGAGACTCCTACAAGACACATCCTTATAATGGACCACTAGACAAGGTACGAATTTAAGCAATCTGATACATATTTCTTAACCAGAATTTCACGTAGAAAACGATTCACACGACGAAAATTACTGAAACCAACTCCTAACGAAGAAATAAACGTTTTTATTTCACATTGGTTGCGAGAAATTTGAACTGCCCGCTCACAAGAAACTCGAAGCTCTACGTGAGTCAAATCGCGTGTTACAAAGGTTTCAGCAAGCTTCTCAATCGAGCAATGTTCATTTCCCACCATGTGTTGTTCACACTATAAGCAATTTGCTATAGCTGAGCCAAAGCGTCAAAATTGAGGTTGCCAGATTTTTAAATCGCAGACACTGTCATGTAAACGTTTAGCGTGCGCTGTGAATCACGTATACAGCATTGAGTTTTCATGAGCGGGTGGTTGTCATTTACGCATCAAGAATCATTAAATATCTTTGTAAGGAGTTGATATCGGTAATTTTCGTTGTGCGCATCGTGTTCTACGTGAAATTTTTGGTTAGTTAATTTTGGTTAATTGGAACAAACATGTATCAGAATGCTGAAATCCGTACCTTGTCTAGTGGTCCATTTGAAGTAGAAGATTTGAAACGGCTCGGAAGCTTTCAAGATGAGACCTTTGCACTTTTTTAGTACAATAGATCTACTACACGCAAAAGATACAACCAAATGAATCTACACTGTACGCACAGGTTAAATCGCAAGGAAATCACGTTGGCACGTCAAAAACGTCTGAAATTCATTATTTAGTGCGCATTCTGCGTAGTTTGTAACACGTTTTATTTAAGATTCCCGCGTCTGCGGGTATGATACAAGAGACAACACCTTTAAAAAGTCGAGTTAAGAGAGAAACCAAACACGCGATTAGACCTGGAACGGAGCGGTGCGCGCGGCCGTCGGCATGAAACATATAGCGCCTACAAGACTGCATGGATACTTCACGCATTGCGTCAAACACACTGCGGTCAGCAACAGTCGGCTTGAAACGCATAGCGCCTACAAGACTACATGAATACTTCGCGCTTTGCGTTAAAACAGTGAGGTCAGCAGCGGTAGGCATGAAACGCATAGCACCTGCAAGACTGCATGAATACCTCACGCATTGCGCCAACATACAGTGCGGTCGGTGCGGCGGTGGAAGTTAAAATTTTTAACCACATTTATGTTTGTTCTTTCATGATTTTTTCGTTCTTTTTTTATAAATGAAAGGCCTTGTCCAAACAGGAATGGGTTTATGGAACTGAAATTTTGTTAGTGTTGACAGGGCTTTTACAAAACCCCATTTAGGAAATGGAGGTGTTGCATGTGTGAGGAATTTGGGATTTGACTGACGACTCATATGTAAAAGTTTGCGAGAAACACGATGGTGTCACTGTTTTTCTTTGAAATCAACTCCCAAGGTCAAAAAAGTACTCAAGTTGAGGCCAAAATGGAGGGGATATCCCACGCTATCCAGAGAGTCCACCTCTACATCAAGACAAACTGTCCATGCAAAGATAGGGAGCAAATACATTGACAGGGCTGCCACTTTATTTGGGAACTCTAAAACTGAAAACACGCCAACCCTGCTAATGTATTTGCTCCCTATCTTGCATGGAGAGTTTGTTTTGATGTAGATGTAGACTCTCAGGATAGCGTGGGATATCCCTTCCATTTTGGCCTCATCTTGAGAGGTTTTTTTGAGCTTGGGAGTTGATTTCAGAGAAAACCAGTGGCACCATCGTGTTTCTCGCAAACTTTTACAGAAGGATTAAAGTCAAATCGCAAATTCCTCACGGGTTGCATTTATCGGCAAGCAAAAAAAAAGGTAAATTCACGGAAAAAGTATGTTTATCACGAAATCGAAAATGAATGTCACAGTAAGTAATAATTCACGCAACTAAAAAAGAATTCACGCGATGGAAAAAAATGTTGCACGAAAAATCAAAGTTGTGAACAGAAGAAAAATACTTACACGAAAAATGAAGTGAAGAACAGGAAAATATATCGGAACTCGCACGCAAATTTAAAGTGCAGGGGCGGTAATCAGACGTCTTAAAGTTCATTAAAAATTCATAAAAAATTCATAAAAACGTATTGTTTGTCGTATTGTTAAAATTATGTTTTTAAAAGAGATATATTAAAAATGAAGCGTCTTAATCTTGAACCAACAGAGCTTGCTTGGCTTTTGCGGGCCGCCCTCTTTTTCGCTTCTGACCCAACGGAATTGTTTTGGCCTCTGGTGGTGCATTCACTAATTTCAGCCGGATTTGCGTTCCCAATGTATGTTTACAAATGTGTTTTTTCAGGAAATGAGGGCATGTGCAAACTAAGTCATTAGTATCCGGTTCATTAATCGAGATGGTCCAAATGCTGTAGTGGCTCTGCTTAAATTGGTCGAATGTCTTCCACTTACCGGCCACGGCTTTAAATTTGGTTAGACGTTTTTGAGTGATATTCTCAGACATAGTGGAGGAGGCCGTGAAAAACAGTGACCTATCTTTAACTGACTGTTTTAATACCTTCTTATTCATAGAGGCCCATTGGTATGCAGACGTCCATTCCTTCAGTGAAGCAGTCGGTCGCTCAGCGAAGGAGATGCCGTTCACTGATGCAGCATTTCTGGCCTCCGACCATTTTACTACCAGGTCATTTGCACTATTCAAAAATTGGCCAACAGGCAACCTCTCTCTGAACGTGTGCTCTCGTTTTATGACTGCATTTGTTCCTTCCAATCCGTTGTTGGTGGATGGGAACCCCACTGCAGCTCCTTTATACCATTTTGAATATTTCTTAAGCCATTGTGTTTCGAAATAAACCGCGAATTCTGTCACTTTTTCGTCTCCCGTTGAGGTCCACTTCTTCATAAACAACTCTGATGCTTTTTCAAATGCGATGTCATTTTGGCACAGCTGTAGAGCGCGAATGTCATCTTTCAAATCACCGTATCTCTGACCTTTAGTTAGAACTTTAAGTTGTTTTTCAATATTTTCCGATACGTGGAAAAAGCACATAATACGAACACGCGGAACACCGAATACGCGCTGAAACCCGCTTGTTATTGCGTTCCTAGCATCAGCCAACAATACAGAAGGTTTCCACTCTATATCAAAACCAGGTAAGGCTTTAAAAATGAATTCAAAGTCCTCCATTGCTTCACTTTTACAGACCGCCTGCCTACGTACCGACTGTCCCATGTCTTCCTTCTTAATTAGCCGTAGAGCTGTATCAAATTCAGAGTTAGTGGGCTTATATTTATTTATAGTTCATTTGATTTATTTTTTCGTTTCAATTTGCAGCAGAATTCTGTGGTATCAAATTAAAATGTCGTGCAAAAAATACCGCGCAGTTCAATAAATTTTGCGTGCATTCAGACGATTTTTGTAAAAAAAATTGCGTGCAAGCCTCTTTTTTTTTACGTGTGCTTCATTATTCCCCATTCCTCACACATGCAACATCTCGATTTTAAAAGTTACAAAGCCTTACTGAGACGCTAACAAAGAAATACCTTGAGATCCATTTCCATTCCCATTCCCATTCCCATTCCCATTTCCATTTCCATTTCCATTTCCCCCAAACCTCCCTACTTGCGTGTTGGGGGGCGAATGGTAAGATGGGGGCGAGTATACGGCATACTCTTGCGGACGGAAGCACGCTACTGAGCACCAAGTTGGCCGTTGTTTCTTGACTTGCCCTGCGAAAAGAGAAAAGAGGATTGAAACAAATTGGTAAGGTACAACACAGAAGTGGACCGAATTTTGCAATGAGCCACTAGACAAGGCTTATGAAGTAGACGAACCCGTTACAAGTTTTCTCTTCAAAATTTTACGTGTAGAAAGCGATTCACAAAACGGGAAGCTCAGAAAATCAACTCCTGAAAAAAATAATTACAATTCTCTTAACACAAATTAAATAAAAGACGGAGAAAAAAAATGACGTCTTGTGTACTTTTACTATCTGTCGAATGATAATTTTATTGTAAGCTGCTAAATCTTGTTTGGGAGATGATTTTCATGGGTGAAATTAAGATGCGGTGGGCTCTAGGTTCTACCGCGGATGGTAAACTCGCAGTTCACAATGGGCCTGTTGCATGCAAGAGATACAGCCGTGCGAATAGACTTTTTAGAGGTCTAATGACACGAAAATTACGATGATCACATCAAAAAAGTCTGAAATAGACTCCATATTGCGCAATTTGCATTGTTTGGAACGCGCTTTTTCAAATTTCCCGCGTCTGGGGGCAGTTTTCTAACGGAAACAATTAACGGTAACTCAAGGCTATTTCCGGTCAACTAAAACTGACAAAATAACCTAAAAATCGGAGCTCGTGATATCGTGAAATGAAATGTAAAGGATTGCGTTGGATATTTAAAAGTTGATCGATTTGGTTACCGCATAACGCGTATATGGACCACTATGAGAGATCACGTTGGGTTGGAAACAAACTGAAGGAAAAAATAACAACAACAACAACAACAACAACAACAACGACTCGGCATCTTCCGGAAATCACCGAAGCCCGCCGTTTGCTCGTTTCCGGTGATTAGAAAACTGCCCCTAGACGCGGGAAATTTGAAAAAGCACGTTCCTAACAACGCAAATTGCGCAGTAAGGAGTGTATTTCAGACTTTTTTAATGTGACCATCGTAATTTTCGTTTCATTTAACCTCTAAAAAGTCTATTCGCGCGGCTGTATCTCTTGCATGCAACAGGCCCATTCTCATCTCGATCATCTATATTTCTCACGCAATCATCGGATCGCATTAAGCAGAGAGGGACCAAGTCATATTCGCCGTTTTCAAATTTTATCGGACAATTTATTTCTTTACAGATCAGATGAATAGATTTTTTTGAAAGTTTCAAGGTATTGCTTCCGTGACGTTAGGAAAATTCTTGAAGTGAAGTAAGAATCTACCTGTTTAAAATATTATCAGGGGGTATTCCCCCTGGCCGCTACGCGGCCCAACCCCCAGTTGGCGCTTCGNTCTCTTAGGCCCACTTCGACAAAAGAACGACAAAAAAAAAACAAAAAAAAAATTACAAGATTTTCTGATCCGACTCTCAATTATTAAATCTTCTTCTGGCCGGAAGGGTTTGGACTAATAAGAATCAGAAAAATCGGGATTAATTTTAAACTTCCCGTGAAAACTAAAACGGAACGAAACGAACGGCACACAGCGTTTCGTCGCTTTTGAACGGTCTGTAGTAAAGAAACATACCTTCAATCACTTACCTTACCCTACTTATAGACCAAGATTCAACATTTCCGCTAAATTCTTCCCCCCTTTCAATGCTCCCTGGTCAACTCTTACATAAAAAAAACCTAGGTCCTGTTTCCAAAATCTGATTACAGCGGCAGGGCTGGATTAAGGGGGTGGCCACATGGGCTGCATGGCGGCAAAAGGGGGCGGCAAATTTTGCATTTATTTTAAATGTAAGTAGAAAAAAATTGGACTAAAAAAAAAACTATCAACCAGAAAAGGGGGGAAAATCTCTCTTTCCTGAGAGTATAGTAATTTCTTATTTTGTCGTTTTTTGGTGCTACAAGAGACAGCTAGCATCTTTAATTAGTCGAGTCAAGAGACGAACTAATCACGCAATTTGGCCTGGAGCTCAGCGCAGAGAGGAATGATGACGAGGACTTGAGATGAAAAGGGCAAGCCCTTGGCGCGGCGGTTGGCATAAAACACATATTAGCGCCTACAAGACTGCATGAATACTTCACCCATTGCGCCAAACAAAGTGCGGTCAGGAGCGGTTAGCGTGAAACGCATAGCGCCTACAAGACTGCAAGAATGCTTCACGCATTACGCCAAACATAGTGCAATCAGCGCGGCGGTGGAAGTTAAAATAATTATTAAACCACATTTATGTTTGTTCTTTCATAATTTTTTGGTTCATTTCTTATTGATGGAGGACATTGTCTACGCAGAGATAGGTTTACGGAACTTAACTTTTGCGCAAAGATCCGTGAAATTTCGCTACTAGTGTTGACAGGGCTTTCGCAAAAAATGTATCAAACATGAGTAGGTAAACGCGTCTTATGTAGCCCTCCCCCAGTCCCCCTCCGACACGTTCACTTGATGGTTTTTATTGATGTTTCAAAACGAATGAGAAGGGGACGGCAAAATACAGGCGGCCCATGGGCGGCAAGTAAGTAAATCCGGCCCTGTACAAAGGGCTCATCTAAGAACTGTCACCTGATAATACCCGCAAAAATCATGGAAATCGACTTAGGAGAAAGCTCAAACGAACTGTGACCAATAATAAAAAAATACATTGTTTTAATGGGAGAATACGTAACTTTACCACGCAATATAAAAAAAAAACCTATAGGTCCTATTTTTAAAATCTGAATAAAGTGGGTTCATCTGGTGACAATTGCCTGTCAACAGCTGCAAAAATCATAAAAATCGGCCCGGTAAAACGCTGGAACTAAGCGTTACCAAATATGCAAATTTAAGAGGTCTCGGAGCTTATAGGAAGTAAAAAAGAGATGCACTGGTTCCCTGCAATTTGGTCAAATATTTGTTCAATCAAATTCCTGGTGTATCCAGCCTGTTTTAAAGCTGAAGTTATGAAGCTAATTGTATAGCTGAAAACTTTTTTGTTCATAAAAGAAGAAAGCAACAGCGTAAAACAGTAGTATTTATTATCCCTAACATATGGTCACTATACGCAGTTTTTCGTTACCAAGGATGATTCCTAATCAGTGTCTCTGTTCGAATTTCCATCTCAATTTTTCTTCCTCTCCTGCTTGGATCGACTGATATATATGCTCCTTCTAAGAATGGAATGTCTCGTTTATGAGAATTACTAGACTAATATTGCACTCAAGGTACATCCTTTTGAAAAAAGAGTAAAAAGAAAGAAATGATAGTACGAACCCATCACTTGACAAGAGGTAGTTTCCAGAAAAACTATGATAATAATCGTAAGAATAGGATGCGTCATGGCACAAAGAACTAGAAATGGATATAATTTTCTTGAATTTTACAGGATTTTTGCACGCAAAAGAAAATAAAATGCCACAGGTCGCAACAACGTCAAAATAATTGGTCAACCTCAAAAAGAAGATTCACAAATGCGTTTCACTTTTTTTACTCGGGAAAAGGTGTTACGAAACTGTGAAAATAGGAAAAGAATTAAAAGGCCGATGTAAGCAAAAAACAGTTGGGTAACAAATAAAAGTAGAGTGATATTGCTGAGCACAACACCTCTTGGTGTCTGCTCTGAAACTGGAAATAAAAGGGGATTGCGCATGGCATCCATTTTCTCCTTTTTACATTGACGCATGTATTGCTTTTCAAGTAAATGTGAATGTGTTGTTAAAATGCTTAACCTTGTAGCTGACGTTTTGGCACTTATGCTTCAAAAAGATTGGAAGCGGAACCCTAGAGATGGAAATATTTCATGTTTCTTTTTTAGTTTTAGCTTTTCCCCAGCAATAACGAGTGATGTTTTTTTCTTTCTAATTTTTCATGCTGTCACAGACCCTCGTAGAGGTTAATGGACTGTTGTACCAGTGCTTGCGAAAATGTCAGGAGATTTTCTCTATGTCGCACAGTAACTATCTTGAAATGTCCAAGAGAAGAGGGAACCATCGTTCCTTCATAAAAAATAAATTTCCCAATGAAATTTGCCAACAGGTAATGTCACTTGGCTCCCTCTCGAGAAAAACTGCCAAACTCTCCCTCGTTAAAGTCAACTATATATATCTCAAAATGAATAGTTTAAATGACACGAGTATTATCATCAAAAAATATAAAAAAAGTAATTCTTCTGGGCTTTACTTATGACTTTAAAAAAACTGTCAAATTTCTGGATCAAATAGAAAATGTTCTCATAACATGAAGATCAAGATTTGATGGCACATCATCTCTCACTTTTGGATCACTAAATTGCGATATCGTTGCAATTTTTGGATAAACTATATTTCTGGTAAATTTGACCGAACAGCCTCCTTACGCGTATTCTTGATTTTGTCCATTAGAAATTATTTTAATCGAATTTGATTGGTGCTATTTATCATTTTCAAATACCTTGGAGGGGTTTTGATTATTTGAAATTTTAGAGGAGAAAAATCCAACATGAATGTGTTGAAAAAGCATGTCAAATAACTAAAATGTTGGACACATATACGTACTATTTTCACGTCTTTGCTATTTGTATCAATTGTTAATTTTTGCAAAAGTAGGGAGAAAATATTGATTCATGAACGTTAAATGTAAATTAATTTTAAAGATTCCGTCCAATTAGGTGATAGGTCAAAATGTCCAAAAAAAAATGTCCAACAAGCAAGAATGTCCAGAGTTGAGAATGTCCATATTGTAAAAATGTCCAATACTGGTTTTTTGGCCAAAGACAAAAATGCCCAAAAGTCCATTCCCTTTGCAAAAAAATTAGAAGGTGGCGACATTGTCGGCTTGAATACTAAATAAATTCGAATCCATGGAGACGACGGGGAAGATTTGAGAATCTTTTTTTCTTGAACTAACCTCAGTTGTGAAACTTTTTGGCTTTTGTAAAATTTTCGTTTGTTAAAAAATGCGGTAAAACCAATTACAGGGGCAAAATTTTACAATTTGTGATTTTTTTATGATTCTAAACTAAACTAATTGGTGAAAACTAAAAAAATTGGTGATTTTATTGTGATTTTTGTGATGGCGAACCCAAGGCTATTGAACAGCCAAAAAAATAAATCTGTTCTTATTCATGATGACTTTCTGTATCAACGCCACTCAGCAAACAAAGTGAACACTGTAATTTACTGAAGGTGCCATAACAGGGGTAGCTGTGACGCTCGATGCTCGACAACAGGAAATTTGGAAAATATTCAAATAAAAACCAGCGGGAGCCATAAGCATACACATGCGCCTGACGTTGCCAGTGTTGTTGTGAGAACGTTCTTGTCTCAACTAAAAGAATATGCAACAAATGCACCAAACGAAGGAGCAAGTAACATAGTGAGGGATCACGTTGCTACAATAGACAATGAAGAGGTTTTAGCAATGATGCCCGAGAGAAATGATCTCCGTCGAACAGTCAATCGAGTTCAAAATAAAACCCGGCCTCCATTGCCAAAGAGAATCAATGACATCGAAATCCCGCGGAGGTATCGACGGACAAAAGCTGGTCAGAGATTTTTAATGCATGATTCTGGTGCAGATGACCCTAACAGAATTCTAATCTTCACAACGGTCGCAAACATGCAAAAGCTAGCAGCCAGTATCATAATGTTTAGCGACGGAACTTTCAAAATAGTGCCGCACCAGGAAAATCCTGAAATTAGAAACAGTCTCCTTCAATTCATGGCACTACCATTTGTCCCTCTAGATGAAATTCTCACCGTTTTCAATGAGCTAAAGGATGATGCCCCTGACGAAGTGGAAGATTTCGTACAGTACCTTGAAAGAACCTATGTGAAGGGTAGACCTGCAAGGGGGCGGCGTCCCGAAGTTCCCCCAAGATTCCCTCCCAAAACGTGGTGTGTTTACGACTTGGTATTAAACCAACTACACCGGACTAACAACGTCGTCGAGTCGTACCACTCCAAGTATCAGAAAATTGTGAAATCCCATCATCTTAATATTTGGAAATTTATAGAATATATGCAGAAAGATCAAAGGAATACAGAACAGCTCTGCCAACAGCTCGACTTGGGTCATACGCGGATCAAACAACAAATTTCAAAGAAGTCGAAAAGAAATCAGGAGAGAATCCTACAGCGCGTCCAACGCTATCAAGAATTCAAAGATGAAGATGACATTCCACGGTACCTAAGGGGCATTGCCTATTACATTCGAGTTTCCAACGAGCCCGAAGACGAGAATAATGAGGAAAGTGATCAAGAATGAAGAATATCTAGAAACAAAAATAAATGGACTTTTGAGCATTTTTGTGTTTGGCCAAAGAACCAGTATTGGACATTTCAGATACTTGGACATTTGTAAAATAGGGACATTCTCAACTCTGGACATTTTTGCTTGTTGGACATTTTTTTTTTGACATTTTGACCTATCACCTCCAATTATCTTGATTTTAAGCTGATATGCGGCATTTACGCACGACCGCAATTTCGCCGAACTGCCGTGCATCGAAATCGCGTCAAGTTAACCTCTTTGGATTTCAAACTGTAACTTCCCTCCTATTCAGCCGATTTTTACAAATGAGGTCTCTTTATATTTGTATTTTAACGGAGAGTAAGGAAGCACTCGCTAAATAGACGGAAAACAATTTTGAGAAAATTTTGTGGATCCTGGCGTCAAGGTGAATGGTTAGTCGGGCGTGAAAGATTTTCGCCGTCTCTTATTGCCTTGCTCGAAACCGGACACTCAAAGCTATATCGGGAGATAACTGCAGTGGGCCACGGTTAGTACATGGTATAATGAGTCACGAGGCTCATCACAGATTGCGCTTACAGCGGAAGACACTCATTGGCTAAAAGTTTTGGCAGGAAACAAGCTTCTAAAGTTGAGTTCTCCAAGCTTAGAAAAGCTTATGTGAGGTTTCCGTCAAATGAGATAATACGGATTTGACAGGAAAATGTTCTCAAGGGTTTCCAGTTAGCAGTTTATTCGGTTTTTTGGTAAAAGACTATCAGGGCTTGGCAGTATAATGGTTCAAAGACAAGAAACGGGCCCGAGGAAAAAACTATTTGGACGGCCCGTTGAATGTAATTAGTTTATCAGTGTGCTGTACTGTGGTACATCCGAATGATTTCAAAAAGCGAGCCCTACTGGCACGCATATAAAAAAAAATGTTAGAGACGAATTTCTCCTTGACTCCAATTTATTCACAATTGATCTTAAAATTATTGACTGGGTATAACAATATATCTGCAGCAATACTACTTTATCCACAATCCACGCGGAGGCGAGCATCGTGGTAAGCTTTTTGAGAAAAAGCGTTGGGAAGCCATAAAAAGGAATAAAACCATAGTAAATCCATCAAACTAACATTCTTCATAATATAGAATATGGGCACTTTCGGAAAACTTAATTCCCAAATTGGACGTATTTCTGCCAAACGGAACTGTCTGCATTATGACATGAACCCTGAGACCCATAAGAATATATGCATACGTAACAGGACTCATGTCATAATGCACATAGTTCCGTTTGACAGAAATAACACACAACACACAAATAACACTACATAACACACAATTAACACTTGCACTTGCATGTTGACGGTGAAACTGCCAGACCACATATTTCGGTTTGTGACGTTATAACTTCCTGTTATATTTTATTTTCTAAATGGGAAACTACCCAACGTCAATCCTTGAAAAATTTCCTAATTTTTCTTCTCTGTGCGATGAAAACTCTGGAAAGTTCAAGAAATAATATTGCCTCGTTCTTTTTCTAAAAAATTAAATAGAACTGGAGATTTTTAAATACCGCAATTAACGAGATACGTGGTCTGGTAATTTCACCGTAGATATGAAGTAGTATTAAGTCCTTGGTATTTTGCCGCTTTTCCCCGTCTGTTTGGATATTCCAATTTTTCCCTCTACCCGAGGGGCTCCCTCAGCAAATTTTTCGTATATTAAAAAAGTAAAAAAAAAAAAAAAAATCGGACATGCCGAGATTTTGCGGACATTTTCCTAAAGTTCAGCGCTTACACATACTCAAGATTTTATGAAAACCTTTAAACAATATGAAATGAACCAAAATTTGCCGAGCGATGACATAATACCTATGAATTAATTTAAATGTATAAAATAAGTCTGGTGACACTATAACATGATTCTATCTATCTATATATTCGCATTCAACATATTCTTCCCTCCAAGACATAAAAATATAATGAATATGCCTCTTGAAACGATAAATTCTTCAGGGTTTTTGGAGACATTTCATAAACATCCCTCGAGCCTCATGAATATTCTAAAGTAATGCAGTAAACTTCATTGCGAAAAATAAAATTGATGGGACGAATTTAAAATTCGTAAAACAGGGACGGTGAAAAAAACTTCGTGCATGGGACCCGAAGTTGAGGTCATATGGATCTCTGAAGTTTTCTGATCACGCATTCGAAAATTTGAGGTCGAGCAGCCAAAGTTCGGGTCAGACATCGAGGCACCTCGGTATGTACCGGAGCACTTCAGATGTGTGACCCGAGCCCTTCGGTATACATCGAAGTACTACAGATGGACATTACTACATTTTGCAATTCGGAACTATAACTTCCGGCCTGGTTTAAAAACAACGTATGTGCCATTAGTTTCCCTATGCACATAAGTGTTTTTTCAGATGAGCCAGAATTTATAGTTCCAAATTGCGAAATGCAATTCAGATGTCTGACGCGAACTTCGACAGCTGGACCTCTAGTTTTTAGATTCGTGATCCGAAAACTTCAGAGATCCATATGACCCCAACTTCGGGTCCCACGCACGAAGTTTTTTCCTCCGCGTATAATGTTGAAAACTATACTTAATTTTACTATTGCAAAGTTAAACATACACAGGTAATAGAAAGTAAATTAAAGCTGTAACTCATTAAAATTGTGCCGACCGCTGAGCACCTTTAACACCCACGTATTAGAGCTTTCCCGCTTTTTTTTTGTTTGTTTGTTGAGAGCTGTGTAAAGTGACATATCAACGGCACTAATGCAGATTTTGCGCTGATTGACGCACACGTTGTACTTAACTTCAATTACTGTGGTAGGTTTGTTCCTCTTCCCCCATATTTGGTTTTGGTCCATGCATCAGAGACTTAAAACTAAGTTCAGAGAAAAACGTGACGAATTTAACTATGTGGGTACTCGTATCTTTGAATAGGAAAATGGTGACGTTGCATGGTGTCAACAAACCCAAAATCTGATCAAGGAGTCAACGATTGCTGACGTCGTGCTCAGGCAGTAAAACGCAAAAATGGGCCCTGAGAATGGTGTCTACGATCATGGTGTCAACAAACAGAAAAATATCTTCCTTACGAGTAAAATTAGATAATTTCGTGTAGGGTCACGTACAGTTAGATTAGGTCAGTTCACGTCAGGACATGTCCGTTTGATTAGGTAAAGTCAGGTAGGGTAAGATCGCAAACTGGCCAAAAATCGCGCGACCTGTACTGCGCCAGAAATTGAAAATTGTGTATTTTCGAGGGAATGTAGCAACAAGGTGTGGAGATTTTGAATCGGCAGCACACGAGGCTGCGAAAGCGATTTTCGATTGTTTGATAATTTGTTGCAGCTTTCATTTCGCACAAAGCTGGTTCAGGCATATTCAGGGTGATAAATTTGTGTTGCGTGAGTACTTGCACCCTGCTTCAAAAATTGGTAAATGGTTAAAATATGCTTTTGGCTTAGCGTACCTTCCACCTTGTGAAGTTGCAGATGGGTACCTCGACCTAATCTCTATAAAACCACTTGAGGCCCCACCAGTTTTTCGACCTACGTTACGGAAACGTACATCGTCCTACCAATGTCCCCCCCCCCCCCCCC
>NW_017547118.1:3738040-3785419 GCF_001854935.1 Bemisia tabaci | reverse complement strand
TATCTCGTTTGCGGTGTTTGAAAATCTCCGCCTCTATGTTATTTTTTTAAAGGAGAACAAATTGACATTATTCCTTCACATTTTTGCAGAATTTTCTTCGCACAGAGAAAAAAAATCAAGGCAGTTTTAAAGAATTTCTGTTGAGTAGTTTTCCGTTTAAAAAATGAAGTATGACAGGAAGTCTACGACGTCGCAAACCGAGTTATGTGATGGCCGACTTACACCGTCGATATGTGTTTACATGATAAGTGTCCCCTGATGATGTCACAAGCTGGCACTTATATTTTCCTGTGTATTTTGGACTTCTGAATTAAATAATAACCTCTGTTTGTCTCTTGCACCAGTTCAATGGGAGCTTTTTATTTAATTTTTTTCATCCTTTTTTGAATTCAATTTTATTTCAATTTTGAACTGTATTTCTTTACTATTTGCCGAGATGTCAGAAAAAGGTCATGGAAGATATCGCACACTTATCTCACTATGCAATCTCAAATGAAGCGATACAATTTTTTTTGCATAAATTCTCCATTATTTCGGCTTTGACTTTTAATACTGTCAGGTCTAATCACGCAGGTCCTCTGTTGAAACTTGAGCTTTACCTCCGGTAGATTCATCGCATGCGAGGACAGTTTTTTTAATGTTCTCTTAAAGTTGAAAAAAATGGTTCCGTGTCTTTCTGATCCTAGTTTCAATTAGAATTATACTTAGATAATTTTTCTCTCTCATTTCCGGTTCCAGGCGAGACAGCTATGGGGCCCCAAAATCGTTGAATTTTGCGACGGGATGCAAATCAAGCTTCTCCACTCCAGACCGCCAGTGCCCAACTCACCGAGCCATCACCTCCTATCCTCCAGCCATCAGTCGAGGATTCAACCCGACGATCCAATATTACGGAAGCAGCGTTCTCTAACTAGCTCCGGCGAGGTTCTGATTCTCAACGAGGATAGTGTGGACGCTGCCTCGGTCCATTCCGAGACGAAGAGCCGTATCAAACGGAGGACTAAACGGGAAACGGACCGGAAGTCGCGGTACAGAGGCCAAGTACAGACCCAGTTCATAGCTTTTGGCGGGGGCAAAGATGGCACAAATAGCGGAACTGCTGAAGCGATCGCTCAGCCAGATATGTCAAGAGCTACTGTCAGTAAGTGTCTGGCTTATTTTAATTTTCAATTTTGGTGTAATTTGGGAAACTAACAGACGTGGCACAAGTAAAAGGTGCTAAGAAAAATTCTGGAGATTTACTCATGTCTGCCGGATTGCCTCAAGGCTTGCTTTTTCGCCATCGATTACAAAAGGCCAAAAGAAATTGTGGAGAAATTCGTGTGCCTTAGAAATCATTGAGTAGATCATTAGAAATCATCAAGTTTGATACGGAACCACCTTCATATTTACAAAACACACATTATATTTTCCTTTAATACATACTTTTTTTTTCATCAATTAAAATGAGAATAATCCACACAGAATGTGCAAACATTTCAAAATCATGAGTTGAATAACGCTGACTCCGCCAGATTGAATATTAGAGCCTAACGCAAAGCGGAGCGGCGACGCACTGGCTGCCCGCCTGCCGCGCCGCAGTGTGCCACGGCGCTTGAAGCAACTATTTCACACTAGAAGTATTGCACAGAATCATACGAAACTGAAGGCGCTCTAATAAATTAGGAATGACAGGCATCCATCAAAAGTACGAAGCTTTCTTCGCAAAATAAATCAAGATACTACGACCCAAAAAGAGAGCAGTAGTCCAAAAACTCACTAAGTCCTAGCATCCGTAATTAGTAACGTTTAGCATACACTTTATCGCCTGGCTGTTGCTTAGTTGCGCTATAAAAGGCTACAAGAAATTGTGTAGCCGGCTATAGAAGCCATGAAATCTTACAGCTGCCTGTAGGTCTATCTTATTTTGGAACACAGATTCTACTGCCAATTTTTACCAGGGACTAGTAGTGATGCAGGATGTAAAGCATTATAGCGCGTTCATTGAAATGCTTCCTAGTGTCATTGTAGAAATATGAGTATTTCCCAAAATTAATAAAGAAGATAAGAAAATTTCTTGCCGCTGCCCGCATTTTATTGCCTAATTTGTTGAATATTGACTTTACGTTTTGGTTAAACAAATAATATCTGAAAGGCAACAGTGCGAGATTAAATGGACTGCATTTTGCAATTAGGAACTCAAGTTTCTGGCTCAGCTGAAGAAACACGTATAGGCATAGGGAAACTAATGGCTTATACGTTGTTTTTAAACCGGGCTAGAATTTTTAGCTTCAAATTGCGAAATTTAGTCCAAATGCAGTTAACCTAATCCTGCTTCATAAGTAGTCACCTGATGAAAAATCCTGCTAGTGCAATGCGATGGCAAAGTGAATGTAAACACTTTAAACAGCCTGAATTCAACTTCCAAGTAATAGATGCTTTTTTTGCGTTATAGGCGGTACTCAAGGTATGGGTCAGGCGCAGAGTCAATCTGCCTCCGGCGATGACTGTGATTATTGCAATTCACCCACAGATCAGAGAGGGGGAAGGGGAAGCGTCAAACCAGGCACAAATCTGAACGACGGTCGAGCTGGGGTATCTGATTCTAGTAAGCAATCGGGAACTCCCGGCGTACATCATGGAATACCAGACCAAACACCTGATTATCCTGGAGCTCAGACGGCACGGCCGGGACAAATTGGATCTCCAGGAACTGTTGGAGCGCCTCTCCAGATTCCAGGATATCCAAGTGGTCTACCCGGCGGTCCTGGTGGCTCTGGATACCCTGGTGGTTCGGCTACAATTCCAGGACAAACTGGAGGTGTAGGAGGTGTTGGGACCACTACTCAGATAACTGGATATCCTGGTGGTCCGGGTGAAGCTCCTGGTCGTCAAACATCGTTTCCAGGACAAGTAACAGTTCCAGGGAGTATTGGGACGTCTCCACAGATTACTGGATATCCCGGTGGTCAAACGATACTACCCGGGCAAGGTGCAATTCCAGGGAGTGTTGGGACGTCTCCACAGATTACTGGGTATCCTGGTGGTCAAACGATACTTCCCGGGCAAGGTGCAATCCCAGGGAGTGTTGGGACGTCTCCGCAAATTACTAGGTACCCTGGTGGTCCGGCTGGCACTCCGGGTGGTCAAACAATACTTCCCGGGCAAGGTGCAGTTCCAGGGAGTGTTGGAACGTCTCCGCAGATTACTGGGTATCCTGGTGGTCCGGTTGGCACTCCTGGTGGTCAAACAATACTTCCTGGGCAAGGTGTAATTCCAGGTACTGTTGGGACGTCTCCGCAAATTCCTGGATACCCAAGTGGTTCAACTGGAGCATCTGGTGGTCAAATATTACTTCCGGGACAAGTCGGAGTTCCAAGTGGCGTTGGGACGAGTCCTCAGATTACTGGATATCCTGGAGGTCAATTTTCACAACCCGGACAAGTTGGAATTCCTGGAGGAGGAACCAGATATCCCGGTGTTCCGAGTTTTGTCCCAGGTTTTAGTCAAGGAACGAAATCTATTCAGCCTGGAACTTTCACCGGGGGCCCCTCTATTCCAGGGCAAATAGGCTATCCTGGTGGAGGGGCACAAGACCCGGGTCAAACCCAATATCCAAGTGGCTCCGTGAGAACGCCAGATCAGGATATTTATTCTCAGGGTCAAACTGGCTATACTGGCGGGCAGATTGGAGGTAGCTATCCTTCCAGCCAAGGTGGCTTCCCCGGGACCCAGTCACAATCTCTGCAACCCGATGGAAAGGGACGTTTTCTGGGAGTGGTCGGATATCCGAGTGGCCAAGGAGTTTCTTACCCGGACGATGGACAAAGAGGGTATACAACTGGGCAAGGCACATCATTGGGAGGTTTACATACTCCCGGTCAGTCCTCGTATCCAGGAGGTGGAACTTTCCCTTCGATCGGATATCCCTCAAGCCAAAGAGGTTTTCCAGAATATTCAGGTGTAGGTACCGTACCTGGAGGTTATCCTCCTAGCCAGACTGGTACACAAGTACAGACAGGCTACCCAGGATCTTTAGTGACAGTGCCCGGCCAAGCAGGGCTCCCAGGTATCCCTTCGGGTGCAACAGGACAAATTTTGCCGGGAGCTGAGAGAGATCTCCACGGCCAAGTGGGTTATCCAAGCGGTCAAGCAGGCTATCCAAGTCAGCTTTCAGGTCCCCAATTTGGTGTGCATCCAGGATATACTTCAACAGGCAGTGGGCCGGTCGGATATCCAGGACAACAAATAGGAATAGTGAATCAATTCAATCCTTCTCAACAAACCTGGATTAGTCAAGGGGGATCGGGCCCTTCTCAGTACCCGCATCAAATTATTCCCGGCCAAGATTCTGGTATCTCAGCGCCACTGCCAGGTTTTAGACCAGGACAGGGAGGATATGATACCACAGGAATAGGACCGACTGGACCCTCACGCCCTGGACAGACCTCACTGTTTCCAGGACTGGATGGGCAAGTGCCAGGACAAACGCGTGCTACTTCAGGCCAAGGCTTATTACCAAGTCCGACGGGATATGCTCCGGGAAGAGTTGATTCTTTCCCAGGCCAAGGAGGATACCATCCCGGACAAATTGGCAGCGTACCCGGACTGGTGGTCACACCAAGCTCAGGTGGACTCGTTCCGGGACTAACAGGTTTCCCATCTGGACAAACAGGTTATCCATCAGGACAAACAGGTTTCCCATCAGGACAAGGAGGAATCTTACCAGGACAAACAGGTATCCTACCAGGACAAACAGGTATCCTACCAGGACAAACGGGTATCCTACCAGGACAAGCAGGCTATGTTCCAAGTCAGCAGGGTTACGGAGGTGGACAAATTGGAACGGTTGGAAGCACAGGCGTGACCTCGGGAGTTGCAGGTTATCAGCCAGGACAAAATATTTCACCGACAGGGCAAGGTAGCTTCATACCAGGATCAAGTGGTTCTGCGGCTGCTATTCCAGGTTTTGCTCCTGGACAGGCTGGATCAACAGTTTCAACAACAGGGCAATCTAGTGTACTAGGTCAAGCAGGCCAGTATCCAGGGCAAGCTGGACTTCATCCTGGACAGACTGGCTACACTCTCGGGCAAATCGGCGGCCCTGTGCAGCCCGGAGGTGTTATTCCAGGATACTCACCGACTCAAACTGGTTCCATTCCAGGCCAGACGAGCGTTATCCCTGGACAAGGTTACGCACCAGGTGTTGGACCTCCCGGACAAAGTGGTTTCATACCTGGACAAACAAACTACACACCTCCACAAGGTGGATCTTCTCCAGGACAGCCGATATTCATCCCAGGCCAATCAGGTTTCACACCACGACAAGACGGGCCGTATCCAGGGCAGACTGTTTTTCATCCAGGTCAGTCAAGTCTCTCGCCCGGACAGGCTGGATACGATGGTTCTGTGCCAGGTAAATCCATCTATGCTCCAGGTCAACCAGGCACAATACCAGCTACCGGCCCTACAGGAAGTGGTGGCTACATGCCTGTTCAATCTCCAGGCCAGCCAGGATACCTACCGGGTCAGACTTCGTTTCTTCCGGGTCAAGTCACGTCTTCAGGTGTTTCTCCAGGACAACCAGGGCTGCCAAGTCAAGGGACCATATCCACCGGACAGGTCGGATCGTCGGACGTCACTTCAAATCAGGGAGGTTATCTGTCGGGAGGTCCCCTTAGACCTGGCACAGCCCAACCAGGATATTCTCCGGGACAACCAGCCATTCCTGGTATTCCTGGAGGCAGCGCTCCACCTGCAGTTACCGGGGGGTCGGAGTCTGCAAGCATACCTGGAACTACATCTACAGGTCCCGCGATCCTTCAGAATGGGACAGTTGTTTATCCAAATGGAACTGTCATTCATGGTCCTGGTACGAACGTAGGTACCTCCGAAGACAGGATTGATTATCGGCACGAGAATGTCACGGGAGATGCTCAGGCTGAGACAAGCGTTTTCGTCGAAGGTAACAATACCAAAGCTTTGGCTTCGTCTCAAGGGAAGGTAAGGAATGAAGTGGCTCAGGCTCAAGTATCCGGATCATACGCCGGGACCGGAGCTTTTTCGGCACAAGCTCAAACCGGCGACGATTTGAAACGAGCCAATAGCCAAATTACCGGTGGAGCAAACGGAACTACGAGCTTAGCACAAGGCACAGCCGGGAAGGGGCAAACACAATCCCAAGTTACCGTCAACGGTGAAACAGGTGCCACTTTGGCGGAGACTCAGAGCAGCGGGTTCAACTATGGTACAAATACTCAAGTTCAAGCAGGTATTCGAGGTGGGATGGCTGATGCTCAGGCCAAAGGACAAGGCAGCACGTCTAGTCAGGCTCAAATCGGATTCTCACCGTATCAGAATAGCTCGGCGACCAACAATCAAACATCACCATTTAAAGGAGGTGGTGCAGCGTCCTCTCAAACAAATAAACACTCAGGGCAATCTCAAACCCAAATTCAAGGCTCGTTCAAGTTCGGAATTTCCTATACCGGTGCAGCTCAAGCAGGCACAGGGCCTTCAGCTAATAACTTGAAACCTATTCCGTTCAATGCAAGCTACGTGGTGCCTGAAATCTCAGCGACGCCAACGCCTCAGAGCATCTCGAGTCCACCCATCGATTCGAACGCTCAAGAGTCAAGTCACGATAAATTCCAAACGATTGTAAAACCGAACGTGACGGAAATTGACGTTAACCAGCTAGAACCGGTTGAAAGTTCAACCCGCTCTTCTGTGCAGCCCTTAAAACCTGTCACCCCAAAACCTTCGCAACCTACAACGGAGGCCCCATCTAAATCCACTAAAACTAAATTATTTATCCCTCCGTCCAAAATACCCCTGGGCAAAGAGGCCGACGATGAATACTCTGAAGAAAAAGAGGACGTATATGACGAAGAAATTGATGATATCGATAATGACTTGGGAGATGAGGCCGATTTCCGTCTACTGAAAGGTGCGACCAAGAGCGAAGAGTTTAAAAACAGGAGCTCGTTGCTGCCCGGTCCTACATCTCGTCCGAATTCCACCCAAACTCAGACTCAGTCACAAAACGTCGTACTTACATTAAACGGAAATCATGATACACATATCATAAGGGCATCCGACGATGGGAAGAATGAAAGGTCTCAAGCACCCTTTCCGAGACCTAATGATGTTGCTCAAGGCTACGGGAACAAAGTCGCCTCTGCAGCGGGCACCAAGACTTTAGCTACAGCTTCGCCTGGTAGCCAAGCACAATCCCAGACTGTAGTTGTGTCCAGGGGAACAAATGGAAATGTAACTGTCGTTGATAAGAGTGGCGTAAAAAAAGTGTACGACAGAAGTAGCTATGTGCAGCCGCGGTACTTCAGTCGGTACTCTACAGCGGGTAAGGACGATCAGAAATCCAGCCCTAACGACCTAAGAGGAGATACTTTCGTAACGGTCACGAAAAGCGAAACGGGGCAGTTGAAAGGCAAGACGGCGGAAAGTGATGCTGCGAATAAATATGCTCATACTTACTACACCAAGTCCTCGACCTGCGGGTACTTCACTTTCACGTGTTCCATCATCAACGGGTCGAACGGCCGGACAAAGATCTGCAAGCCCAACCATGTTATCAATAATGATGGACCTCCTTGTAAATAATCGCATTTCACTTAATTGTAAATAACCTAAGCATGAACGTGACATAAGATAGTGCTTCGGAGTGGCTATATTTTAGCCGTAGAGTGCTATGGAGTCGCAAAGTGCTGGAACGCAAATAATGTCGATCCTAGAACGATACATTTCTGGCCTCTCGTTTGCCAAAAATCGGGGACCATACGACATTTTTAACACTGCGCACAGTGTATCGAGTCAAATCAGAGAGGTTGGACGTATACTTTTTGACTAAAACTGCAAATTTTGATGTTTATTTCGTCACATTTTAAATTTTCAGGGGTGTTTGTAGAAGATTATTTTACGATGAAACCAATTGAACCACTTTCAAAACCCCAACATTTTGTATAAACGGTGTTATGAGCTTTTAAAGTTTGCAAATTTTGTCCGATCTCTCCTATTGACTCGATTCACTGTGCGGCCGCTACTTGAAGAATCGCGGGCCGTTCTTGAGATGTATCAATTTAAGTAGATAATCATTTCCGCGAATTTTGGAACAACGTGTTGACCAAGTCGTACGAAATTTTGAAAATGGACGAAACTCCTGGTTTTTATTAAATACAATTTTGTTAGATACATTCATTTCCTGAGCGAAGAGCGGAGCTGGGACCTTGCGCATACAACATTGCCAGTCGCCGCACACTACTCTCAGGAGTACTGGACAAAACAGTCTCAAAAGTGACACCATTGGCTATCCAGCACGTTGCGACTCTATAATTTTAGGTCCTAAAATGTAGTTATTTCCTAAAAGTTAGGGAAAAAATGAAAATTAAACATTTATAGTCCTCTTCGTACAGTTTGCACCATGTGCGTATCAAGGTAAGGATAACTACCCAGTTTGGTCGTTTTGTTCTTTATCGCTCCTTAAAATCTGTGGCTTCACCAAATGTCCTGAAAGTGATTACCGATATATTTTAGGTATATATGACCTATTAGCAAGATTTCTCCTTTTTTGTTGAGGGCTTAAAAATGATCAAGGAGTAGGTTTAAGTCGATGAAGGGGTCTTGCAACCCTTTTCCTGCTCAATCTTTCTCTTTTTTGTTTCTCTCTTCCAATTATTTGGGACCAGAATTTGTTGTAGTGCATTAAACGAGCATAGCGGTAACCTTTCTCATCAATCTTGACATTATTTTGCTAAAAGCTGACGCTAATTTTTCAGAAATAAATTAAATATATTTTTTACTACAAATTTCCCTTTAAACATGGTCGATATGAAATGCACCTGAAAATCTTGACTGAAGTTCAATGAATTATTGGTTTTTACTTCCAGGACATCTTAAAGTTTTTTGCGTATTATAGTAAGTAGATTTTAACGGATGGAATCTGAAACCCATGTTTTCGTGAGACCAGCGACTTCATTTTTAACTATGGGTAAAATGAGTGAAGTATCCTCTGCGAATAAATTGAAAAATGCCTTGAGGTACAGACCATATTTTAGACGCTTAGTGATGGCAATCGGTGTGGAAATTTCAGTTGATTGCATGTCTACTCTTCAAATATAAACGCAACTCATAGGAAGAGCACGATTCTACATTAAATACTGATTTTCTCATTTCAAGTCTCTTGAAACCAGTGAAGTGGCGCACATGTAAGTAAATCATAGTTTACTTCATCGGTACAATTGCGACACTGAAATTAAGCAGAGGTGTATGAGAGACAGCGTTAGCACTCTCAGTAAGTATTGCATGCGATGAACACTTAACGAATTTCATTATAACTCCTGCAGCCTGTTTGTTGAAATTTTTTGTTTGTCTGGTCGACATAGATGACATAGGTTAAAAGGCGGAGCGTGATTGGTCGGATACGTCTTTGTCGCTGCTTTATCGTGCCTTTGCCAGGTGGAATGGACGACATACTGTCGAAAACGTAAAAGAGGTGCCGTTAGATTGTCGTGAGTTCAACCTGACATGCACGACAAAGCAGCGATGAGACATAGCCGACCAATCACGCTCCCCATTATAACCTACGTCATCTATGTCGACCCGACAAACACAAAATTTCAACCATCAGGCTGCTGGATACAAATCTTCGGGCTCCACTGATGTCCTCCTTGCATACGCACTGAAGTGAAGGCGTTTTAGCTCTACAGACACTCACCGCCTTAGCCACTGAGCAAAGCTGCGCTGCAAGTATCCAAAATAACAGGGGCCTTCAATTCTTCATTTATGCTACAAATATCGACGGTGAAAGTCGGCAATCATATAACTCGTTTGCGGTGTCTGAAAATCTCCGCCTCTACGTCATTTTTTTTTAAAGGAGAGCAAATTGACATTATTTCTTGAAGTTTTTGCAGAATTTTCTTCGCATTGAGAAGAAAAATCATGACAGTTTTAAAGAATTGCCGTTGAGTAGTTCTCCATTTAAAAAATAAAGTATGACAGGAAGTCTGCGACGTCGCAAACCGAGTTATGTGATTGCCGACTTGCACCGTCGATATACCTCTTAAGCACGAATAGTTGCTCTACAAATCATGCTCAGCACATCACTATTGGAACTGAAACACAAACCTACTCACATCCGTACGCATGCTTGCATCTATTCGTGTGCAGCGGATATCTTTTGAGTATAAACTAAGAATTGAAGGGGCTCCGTCATTCAGGATTCTCGCGCCACAACCCGCTGTCACTCCGCGGGTGAATTGGGAGTGTGAGTGCTTACAGAGAAAAAACGCCTTAACCTCCGTGCTTATGCAACACGGACATCCGTGGAGCTCGGCGTTGTAATGAAATTAGCTTGGTGCTCGTTGCTTTGCTAGTTTATCCCACACCTCTACTTAAATTCAGCTCCTCCCATTGAGCCAATGAAGTAAAATGTTACTGATTTCAAACTTATAACATTGTCAATTTTCCGAAAAAATGCCCTGAATGTTTAAATGCATTACAAACGTTGCCCGTCTTAAGTGTGGGCTGCCTGACCTAGGAACACTTCGAGAACAAATGTTTAAGCGCGTATCCTAACTTATTTGTTTTTGCGAAAGAGCATTAAATTTTTTTTTCAGAAATATGCATAAATCTAAGATCAGTCAGAACCTCGTAAAGTAGGATCCACAGCTTGTACAGAGAAAATATATTCACGTCAAATCTATATTCGCGCTTTTGGAATTTTACCCAAAAGTTCTACGGATAATTTCTTAGGTGTGGCAGTTTTTTTTCTAAAATTACATATATTTTTCGACCTTAATACCCATAATTAATGAATTTTGCTGCTGGTAGTAGAGGGGGGGGGGTTCCTGGTAAGAATATGAGACGATAATATTTTCGTCGGCGGACGTTCCAAAAACCGCTAATGCAAACGTCACACCAGGTCACTGCCTGATAATTGATAATTATCGTAAAAAAATTCCGCTAAACGCAAATTGCCACAATAGTATTGTTCTTAAGTTATATTTTCTTTTAAGACAATATGAGCGTTTGTTTCGATGTTTTTACAACGCCAGCAGTGGTGAACATTTTTGAAACATTGTATACTGAGACTTTCTTAGGAAATATTAAAAATCGATAAGTCATGTTTCTATGTAGATAGTATAGACTATTTATAGAGTGGCAGAAAAGGCTTAGCATTGGTAATTCAATTATTTTGCAGTAACTATAGTCTGAAAACGCACCAAGTCCTTTATTCCAAAATCCTTTTCCTTGACCTCATTTTTCAAGACTAAAAAATTATAATCACCTGCCTCCCTCAGGATTTGAAAAAAAATGAGATACTATGTGATGGGTAAAAACAAGATGGCATGTCTCCAAACTGCATTTTTTAATTATCATTGTCACATTCATATCACTTATAATGTTTTATTCGCAATGAGGAGACCAAGTACCCTAAGAAAACGATTTATAAGGCATTTTTACCTCACACGTTATACGTAAAAAAAATGACACAAAAAATTAATTGTAAATGGAAAATTCAAGAGAATATTGATCATGAGCACCTATTAGTACTATGCTAAAATTAACCGTTTTTGTACTTTTTTACTTAGCTGTAAGTATCAGAGTTGATTGAATTGTAACTGCCGATTGCATTTGTTTTTTCGTTTGTTTTTCGTCGTACTTAGATTATTTTTAGGTATAACTATTTATTTTTAGGCTTGTAGTAGCCTTTCTTTGCAAAATTCGAACTAAATTAACATTTTATACTCTAAAGATGAAAACCCACTAGTATTAAATCGGTCCAAAATGTATAAAGCATCATATTATGTGTTCGTAAAATCATTTTGGTAAATAAACATATTTATCTTGTGCGAAATGTGTAATAATTTAGCGCGCACGCGCAAATCAACCCTGTAATAAGCAGATGAAGATATACACAGACTGTTTTTTTTTTTTTGGGGGGGGGGAGGGTGTAAGTAGAGAATAGTGACGTCAGCAAGACGTCGTTGACTCGATTTTTCCCACGCGCAGCAAAGCTCCAAATCGAAACCGTGTCAATTTGAGCTGACAATAAGTTAACCCGGATACCTACTTCGTCCCTAATTATTACAATAATGACATTAAAAATTTGCAGAAACAATTTATTAGCATCTGTAAGTGACTTCTGACGTCTGATGTGTGTCTTGCTCTCCAAGTCTTCTTTTCACTAAAATTTCTATAGATATGGAAGTCAAAATCGTATAATTTTACACTGTTTCGGCGAGATCGAGATCATTTGACCCACGTAGACCATAATCTGTTTTCATAAAATTTTCTCTTTTCCAGGAATTTGTAAACCATGACTTTCAAGCGAATCAAGTAGCTTCCAGTAGCCAGTAAAAATTGTAAATGCCAAGCATGTACATTCCTCGTAAGATATGATCCCACTTTTCTGAGATAGTATAGTTTATCGACGGTGTAAGTCGGCAATCACATGACACGGTTTGCAACGTGGAAAACTCCCTGTCATACTTTATTTTTAAACGGGAAACTACTCAACGGTAATTCTTTAAAACTGCCGTGATTTTTCTTCTCTGTACGAAGAAAATTCTGCATAACTTTCAAGGAATGATGTCAATTTGTTATCCTTTAAAAAAATAACATAGTGGCGGAGATTTTCAGACACCGCAAACGAGATATGTGATTGCGGACTTACGCCGTCGATATACCATGTGCTCAGTCATAAGACGCCCGAATATGGCGGACTTTTTGGTGTAACCCCCTCCTTAATTCCCTGGTTAACAGCAAAACCTCGAACTATACTTACAACTTTTGAATGGTTTATTGAATGTATTCGATCTTTTTCCCCTCTCAATAAAATATTTAAAAAAACACTTGTCCGTTTATGAGCACGCCCAGGATCCTGTATGACGCAACAAATATGAAAGATAGTCTAAATATTATATCGTTAAAATGAACAAACTCAAATTGAGTCAGCTTTTTTCGCTTTAAACTCACCTTTCTTCTCCGAGTCCTCACATCTTTGATGGTTGAAGAGTAATCAACCTCTGGAAAAAATTCTAATTTTTAAAAGAGGCACAAAAATTGGCTCCCACGACCAATATAGCACTAGACGTTCTCACCAGTTTCAAAAAAGTCTGTATCTTCCTACTGGAATCAGAAAAACACTGTCTCGACATTTAAAACACCCCGTAAGTACTGCTCTTATGATTTACTAAAAAAAAAAAATTAAATAATCATAAATAGAGGAAACTTTATGAAACAGTTGCTCTAGATCAAATTATTTTTAGTGCAAAATAATCCGATGCTGATATTCACATCAGTGGGAAATAAATTGAAAGCAACATCTTGAATGTACTTAAATATCACCTTGAATATCAGTTTCCCTTATTGATCAAACGATAAGACAAGAGGAAACGGGAAACAAGGCTAAAAATACACAAGTAAACACAGAGACGTTTCGGCTCAAAACTAAGCCATTTTCGGTCTCTTGTTGATAATATGAAAAGACGATTTCCGACCAAGTTTTCGAAATTAAAGCTATTTGTAGAGTTATAAAACGATTCACGAAAACTGAATTTCACGGCTGAAACACACGGGTGACTAAAATTGTGCGTCGTCGGTCGTCCTACCCCACCAATTTCATTCTTTATGCTTGCCAGAGGATTTACACATTTTCAAAGTAAAAAATTATGTTCCATGTCGCACGAAATCACTTGATTACCAAAAAACATTTCGAGCATGGTGACGGCGTATGACCTTCACACGCAAGTATACACTTTTTTCTTCACGACACATTGATGACCTTCAGGTCGATTGCCGTGTTGACATTCGGAGTACCACCCACTGACGTCATATTCAGCAGAGCCAATCAGAAGCTCGAAAACTTTCTGAAGCTTTTTTGGAGCTTAGTAGCATTGACGGAATTTTTTAAGGCCACTATCGTTCTTTCCGCAAGAATTTTTTTCAGAAAAAATTTGCATTACCCACAGGAATGGCGATGTTGCATGTGTGAGGAATTTGCGATTTGACTGCTGATTCTTATGTAAAAATTCGCGAGAAACACGATGGCGCCACTGGTTTTTTCTGGAATCAACACCCAAGCTCATAAAAAGCTCTCAAGTTGAGGCCAAAATGGAGGGGATATCCCACGCTATCCAGAGAGTCCACTTCTACATCAAGACAAAATCTCCATGCAAAGATAGGGAGCAAATACATTGTCAGGGCTGTCACTTTATTTGGGGATTCCACAACTGAAAACACGGCAACCCTGCTAATGCATTTGCTCCCTATCTTCGCATGGAAAGTGTGTCTTGATGTAGAGGTGAACTCTCAGGAGAGAGTGGGATATCTCCTCCATTTTGGCCTCAACTTGAGAGCTTATTTTGAGCTTGGGAGTTGATTTCAGAGAAAACCAGTGGCACCATCGTGTTTCTCGCGAACTTTTACATAAGAATTAATAGTCAAATCGCAAATTTCGCACACATGCAACATCTCCATTCTCGCTGCGCTGCTTTCCAATCCCGCATTTCAACGGTGAAATTGCAAAAACGCGTATCTCGGTTGCGGTGTACCGCAATCTCTGCTCCTATTTAATGTTTTGAAAGGAGACTAAGCCAACACCATGGCTTGAAATTTTCACTGGATATTCTTTAAAAAGATAATAAAAATAACTGAAAATTTAAAAAAATGACGTTCCGTATAGTTTCACACGTAGAAAATGAAGTTTGTCAGGGAGTCTGCAACGCCGCAAACCGAGTTACGCATTTCTGCAGTTTCACCATCGACATACGATGATCAGGCCTGTCGTCGTCATGCGCATTTGTGAGAGGCACCAATTGTGCTGCCCTGCAAAGAGAGAGCACAGTGTGTACGGGAAAAATTAGCTTTTCAAGTTACGTCGTTTCATCGTAAATTCTTACTTTACGTATTCGCAGGAACAATATTCTGCCAAAGTTAAAACAAAGGTTGATATAGGTGTGTGAAAAATGGGGCTAAACATAGGATCAATCCATAAGACGCCGCCTGCTGGCCGATCATTGAAGTTGTCAGATGAAGCGATAGAAAACTGGTTTTGTTTTACTGTTTTCCGCGTGTATTCAATTCATCAATCAATGTAAATTAACGTGGATATGGCTTAATCAGCGTGTGTGCGGCGAAGTTGCGGACAAAGTTTTAGCGGGAATAATTTCAAATAATTTTGAACTAGTTTCAGAAATAGGGAGGGCCAACACAAACCCACACACAGTGATTGATGGTCATAAGTAACACCCAACAATTTCCGTTAATTCGGATGATTTTAGTCTATTTTTGTAAATAAATCTTAGCTTAGGCACGTTTTCTGTAATAAAAAATAATTAAGATGTCAAGGAAAGTAATATTTTCATTTATTATCAAAACTGATAAGGAAAGGCTGAGCAAGAATAACTAGCACTTCTTTTTCTGCATCACTGCATACACCGCTCAACGGCCAATGAGCGTTGGCCGTCCGGAGGTGTTTTGCTACGGGAGGAAAAAAATAAAAACACCTCATCCACATCCACAGTTTTGAATGAAACTTTAAAATTTTCCTTTCGTTTCTCTTCTTTTCTAAATCTTTCAATGTTTTTCATCTACCGCCTATGAACCTCACGTAAGACTTTTAGAAGCACGTGAAAATCACGCATCTAATCAGTGTATTGTGCTAAACAAATGTGTCAGATTGTTTACATCCCTCAGTTCCATGAAAATACTTCATGACCAAGTACTTACTACTAGACTTATCGTGGCGAAAAGTGGATTTTTTCCTCCGAAGCTGGAATCTTTATACTGTGAGCCGCTCAAGTCCTGCAAACAAAGATCAGTTTCCTGTGACTTCAATCAGCACTGCGTGACCCATTGACAGTGAACTCCGTTTTAATGTAACGATGTGTCGTTGCACTCTTAACCTCGGCACAAGCTCTTAGTTCTATTGAGATTAGTAGCTGTTTACAACTAAATCTTATGTTTGTATACCTCCAGTGTGGCTCTCATGGAGTTTTATCAGTAAGTGTCCCTTTTACTTTATCACTACATCCACTACATCCTTTTGGCTAGACATTCAATCGAGGGAATGTTAAATACGTACACAGTTCTGTAGCTTTACTTTGAAATGTTTCCAACATATCTAGTTAAAAGTCTTTATCAGCGAATAAATTATAGCTCAAATTCTACAGAAAGATCTAGAGCCCGTCTCAGATTACTTTTCCCCTTTCACTGTAAGCACAGGATTTGGCATTCCCTTTTCTACGCAAACAGCGAAAGAGGAAAAGTAATCTGGTATGCGCTATGAAAATTTTCATGAAAAGTGAGACTGCAGCAAACAGACGTCACTGTGTGTGCCTGTCTGACTCGAAAACTTTGAAGGTTAGGATCTGTGCAGTCCCTTGAACCTTCGATTACACAGCCCACACCATGAGAAACTCTGAGGTTATGATAAACTGCATAGAAGATCTATATTCCACGGATGTACGGAAAGTTGACTATTTCCAACTTACCTGAAGAAAATGTTAAATTATACTTCAAGCATCCTGCTTTAATGATTCCACTAAACCATCTGCATACAAGCATTTTCTTCTCAATATTTCTTGAATGGTTTGATGAACAGTTCCATACTTAATTTAACGCAGAGCAGAGCTGTGTGTCCATTTTCAAAATCTTTAACAAATCATTTTATACGCATTTGTCTGTCCAACAGGAGAATGTTAGCTTCTTAAAGTGAATGCTAGGATGTCCAGCACCAAAATGTCGAGCACCCACGGGACTGGGCGACGGCACGATCCAAGCAGTAGCAATGCAGCAAGTCGTTGTTTCGGCGATGCAGCGGAATGGGAAGCCAAAGAGGCTCTTCGACAACGAGAGTTGGAAGAGGCGCGTGCAAGAGCTGCTCAGATGGAGAAAACTATGCGCTGGTGGTCTGACTGCACAGCCAACTGGCGCGAAAAATGGAGCAAGGTTGGTCAAACTAAGATCATGCATACCAGATTTATGACCAATTGTTGACTCAAGACTCTGAAATACCGTCCTATAGTGGCTGCCCATTTTCCAGCCAATAACTCTTGTAACAAGAATTGCTTGGCAAATTTTACAATCAAATTTAAAAATCAAATAGATCAAGCATGCGGTGTCTTCTCAGACACTTCAGTGCTTTTTTCCAGGGGTGCAGAAAGCTCTTAGCCTTCCCCAATTTTTAATTTGCCTTCCCCTAAATTTGATGTTTTGCCATAATTGTGTCTTTACCTAAAACAACTTGCTCAACAGTTTCCTTCCCGAAAAGTAGCATGCTTAAAACACTTGTGGCACATAAAACAGAGCGCTTGACAGTTTCTTTCTTAAACGCAGTGCACTTGAAAGGCATTCAGCCCAGGAAACAATGGACTTCACATTTTTCTTCCCAAAATTGATATAAATTGCTAAGAAAATAACCCTCCCCAATTTTTAAAGCATTCTCCGGTTCTAACGCAAGAGGTCTTTCGATTATTATCGCCCAATCGAAAACATTCTGCGCCCCTGCTTTTTTCAAGACTTTGCTTTACCGAAAATTCTTTTTTGCCAGAAATAGAAAGAAATGCCAGAATTGAGTGGAAGACGTCATCAAGCAAGTTGAATGAAATTCTTATTCCTGGCACAGATCAGACAGCGAAATTTACAATTTTAGTCATACTTGAAGGTCCTTGTTCTGCCCACTTTCTTTCAATTAGTGCAACTAGAAGAATAGAACTATAGCAGATTTGCTTTTAATTGTTTTTATTTTTTAACCCAGGTGCGAACAGAAAGGAACAAAGCTCGTGATGAGGTGAAAATACTTCGATCAAAATTAGATTCAGTAATGCAAGAGAACAATGCCTGTCATCGAGAAAAGCAAGATCTACAAGTCCAAAATGAACAAATGAGGAAAGAGTTAGAAAAAATACATCTGCTTCTTCTAAAGCATGCAGGTAAGCTTTAAACATTTTAAAAAGGCTTTAAAAATAAAACTTTGAACGTCTTAAAAATGTTGGAAAATACTTACTGAGAACTTCCATGAGCTACGCTACCAGTTTTTTTTTAGAGTATTGTTGGTACAGTTTTTCAGGTTTTTCTGATTCCCATGCTCAATCGGCTATTTTAATTATCTATGCATGGTAAAAGTTTCACCCTCGGTCAGTACTCAACTGTTGTTAGATGACAGTAGTGTCAACTTATAGGATGAGAGTTTTTCTGGAAGAAACTTGTTCTCTCAAAAAGCATTCCATTTAGCTGTTTGCAATTCAAATATTCCAATAAATACTGAGCAATATTGCAGCTGAATGTTTTAGCTATACTTATCGCCAACAATTTCAAGTCTTGGTAAAGGACAGTTCAGGTGTGACTCCATAAAGAGTCTTCCTGGTAAAAGTCTGTTTCTGTAAAATTTGACCTTGCTGAGACATAATCCCTCCACAATGTTTATTTCAGCTTGGTTTGTTAATTTCTCAAAAATCGGCACTTACACTGATTCTTGTAGGCGAAGGTGTTAGTTTTATGATGTTAATTTTCAGCCACAAAACCTTAATGAAGAGATCCTTGGCCATTTTTTAGTATGCAAATAACCCAATGTTAATGAGGAAGCCAAGCTAAAATAAATGACCATTAAATTTACAAAATTCTTCCAAAATGTCTAAGTATTTGACTTATTATCATACAATAGAAATTTTCAAATTGCCTAATATTGAGTTTGACATTTTCCTCGATTTTTCTGTTTTTAAAATGATGTTCCAAAACTAAAAAGTCTTTTCACCTCGATTAGGTCAATGGGATCACCAGCTGCTAGAAGCTCTAGAAAGTGCCGATCCAGAAAAAGACATTGTCCTACCATCACTAGTCACCGCAGACTCTGGTCTGGCCAGCAGTTTGTCGCAAGAGGAATTGATTCCAGGAGGAATTGAAGAATACGTTCTGCAAGGAGCTGTCCCAAAACATGCTGTGGAACTGTTTGGTAACACTGCTTGCCAGAAAGACACGGCTAGCGGAGAAATTTTTGCTACAGGTACCTACAGAAGATATTCGTTATTGGCAACCATAAACAGAGACTTGGAGCAATAAAAATTGAAATTTTTAAAATTGGGGAGGGGGGATATCGAAGTCCTTGAAGGGATGCTTTCTCAAGATTATTTCGGTTTTGAGCAGATCCTTGAACAATGTTGTTGATATATAACAAAAAGAAACAATAAAAGACCTAAATTATTAGATTTTTAGTGTTTTTTTCTTGTCCATGAAAGGCATACATTTGAGTTTTTACTTTTAACCTAAAGAGAACCAGACAATGTTTTGTGTTCTAGTTTTGTTTTCTACTATTGACAGTCATTTTTCCGCAGGTGGGAAGGAGAATGCTCTGGACTCAGACAGTCGGTTGGGGGAGCGCTCAGAAACTGACAGTGATGCCAATATTGATCTAAACTCAATAAATGAATTGGAGTGCAACAGTATTCGTAGCAGCTGTAATAATATGGACTGTGATAGTGAGGAAGTACTGCGACAGAAACTGTCCATGCTTCAGCTGAGGTTGGACGAAACATCCAAAACTCTTGTTGTAGAAAGAGAGTAAGTTCCGTTTAGACTTTCTCCATTTTCTGTCATTGTTTTTAATCCCTCAAATTGTAATTTTCACACCTCATTGTATTTTTTTATGAAGCAAAAAAAAAAATTATTTTCAGCTGGATTGACACTCATTAATCATAAAAACTTGAAAAATGCATGTCTTATTCCAAGACAGTAAAGGAGCATGTATGGTCAGCATTTAACACAGTGATAGATTAAAAAAATTGAGCCCTAAGCCAAAAATAAACAAGAAATATTTCGAACTATATGTAGATGAGAAAAATATAAAACTTACAAAGAACAAAGAAAACGTTTTGACTGCCTACAAACTGCGAACTTTTCCAGTGCATTACAAACAACCGATGGAAACACTTCACAAGATATAAAAGCTACAAAACTCTTTGCAAACTGTGTGAAAATACACAATTTTTTGCGCGACTACATCTTAGAATAATATAAAATAAGGTAAAATTAATGAAGAAAGATGAGTGATAACAGTGATAAGGTAGTAGGTAAATAATATAACCAAAAACGAACAAAGAAAGCAGAGTGGAACTAAATTATAGACAGGCAAGGTTTCACTAAATTCTCATCTACATGTAGTTTGAAATAATACTTGTTTCTTTTTGGCTTGTAGCTCGACTTGTCAATCAATCAATATGTCCTATACAGTGTAGCCAGCCAAATTTGGCAACAAAATGTCAGCATTTAAGTAGTTAGTTCACCGCAAACAAACGATATACTCTAAAAGAATGGATTTTGGAAGGTCATTAAATAAGTAGGGAAAACATCCAGATTTTCCATGAAAGATGTGGATGTGAGAGCTTCCCTTGATGAACTGAAACAGTAGCCCTAAAGGTATGCAATTTTTTGATAGTTCCTTGAAAGAAAACTAATTACCGTTTTTGCAAGTTCTAGAGAATGTTTCCGTGTTGCGAAGCAAGATGACTTGAAATCTTCCGAGTCAAAAACTGTTGGTTCTCCTTCATCATTAAAATAAAAAGTATCAGGAAATTTGAAACAAATAAAGAGTATACAAAGTCTCTTAGTGTCATAAATTAACTTCACATTTTGAATTCTATTATTTTGATCACCTGAACAGGAAGATCATTCATGTCTTGTCTAAAGTTGGAGTAGAATAGTGGTATTAGCTGCCAGTAAAATATGCGTGTATTGTAGCTTCACTTTGATTTTTCAGGGAAAAGCAAAGTTTGCACAAAACTTTGGAAAAAATTGAGATGGAACTCTCCGAGATGAAAGAAAAGTGTGAGGATTTGAAGACATCAAAACAAGAGGCCATGCGTGAGCTGCTGAGACTTCAAGATACTCACCAAGACACAGTCGCTCTCATCAGGGCTGATTTACTGGACGAAGCGACTTCTAGGGAAGGCATGGACCGAAGACTAGCCGACCTAAGAGCACAGGTATATCTCTTCTCCAACAGTCAATAAAGGGTCAGTTGCGCTGGACACAGAATTGTACTCTGATGCTTGATTCTTGTAGATTCGCTAAGAATAATATGATCGTCCAAACAGCATCTTTCTACGTTCAATATTAACTGAGATATTGCGCTTTGAAAAATTCGGTTTATGTCACCCACCATGATAGTGACACCCTTGGTTTCTTCTACCTTGCTCGCATCCAAGTTTTATGTTGAGTAACCAGTGCAAATGTGTGTCTCACTGATTCATGAAAGCAAGGTGGAAGAAACCAAGGGTGTTACTACTGCGGTGGATGAAGTTATATACCGAATTTTTCAAAAAGTAATATCTTGATGAATATTGAACGTAGAAAGTTGCTGTTTGAACGGATCCTATTATTTTTAGCTAACCTGCAAGAATGAAGCATCAAAACACTATTCTGTGATCTGTCCAACAGACCCATTCTCATGTTTCTTTTAGCAGTATTACTTCTCATTCCTCCAATCACCTTAACTGATTATCAAGAGCAATTTTCTCAAAACTAGTCAATTAGGAGGGCTCAGCTTTCAAGGAGGAATTTTGGCCCTCTTGTAATATCGGATGTTGTTTACCAGTTAGCAACAGTGTAAAATAACACATTTTGTATCTCCTCTTTGTACAAAAAGTAACATCACAATCCAGCAAGATAGTACGGCTTTCCATCAGCAGAATTATGAATATCTACTAGACGACGTATACATTGATCAGAAATTAAGAAAACAAAAGAATAATTTAAAATTGACAGAAAGCCGAAATTTTGATGAGAGAGAAGAACTATGAAAGTAAGGGGAAAAGAACTCGGTACATTGAGCTCCTGCCAGGCAGGATTGGCCGGTCCGGTTTTTTTTGTCCGCAAGCGCCATGCTGCTAAATTCGAGCTACCTAAGAATCTGCTTAGAGATTAAATTTTCTTATACAGCAAGATTTTTTTCCCTCTATTTCTAAAATCTCGCACTAATTTGGAAAATCATTCAAATTCTTCCAAACATTAGCTCCATCAATTTTTTGAACTTTGACTCTTTGCCTTGAATATTCATGCGAACGTCCTGTGTTTGGCTTCTTTTAACTTTCAGCTGGAGCGGCTGCAAGCTGAAAATGCATCCGAATGGGGCAAGCGAGAGAGATTGGAGACAGAGAAACTCAGCATTGAAAGAGAGAACAAAAAACTCCGGGCAGAGTTGAATGATGTTATTGAACGCTTAGAGCGAAAGGGGCGGCCACAACCAACCGCTGACAATGAACTCCGCACTTTGCAGCAAGAACTGTGCGACAAAAGTAAAGTAGGTATTTTTTGTCCACATCCTATGTTTAATGTGGTGTATGAGCAGTACCTATCATTGCATTTGAAATTGAAAAATTTGTCACCATCTAATGAAAAAAAGGAATCTCAGTGCCTAAAAACCAAAAATTAAGATACTAACACGATCATTTTCGAGAGGGGGGTATTTGAAATTGAAGGAACACAAAAAATGTCTTAAAATGTTGACAAATGATCCAGAGCTGTGAAATCAATAGTTTTGAGAAAAAGCTGTGCGTTTAAAATTGTTTGTGCCAGCTAAAGGCTTATTGTCGTAATGTGAAGCAATTTCACTATATTTTGCAATCAGGAACTACTATTTCTGGCTCAGTTTATGAACAAACTATACACCAGTTGTTTCCCTATGTAAAAAGGTGCATTCATGCATGGGCCAGAAAAATTAGTTCCTCATTGCAATTTTTGGCGATGAATTTGCTTAAATTATTTTTTACTTTTGTACGTAATTGTAAATTGTTAACGTTTAACAAATCTTACACAGTCTATAGCATGTTTTTGACACTGTGTATCATGCTTCTTTTTGTCCTGTTTTCTTTATTTTTTATCTGTTTTTCAAAATTTAATGTTTGGTTTCATCTCAGGAACTGACAGAATTGAAACATACTCACAATAAATTGAAAAAAATCCTTGCCGACAAAACAACGGAGCTAGGTCATGCCTTCAGGCGAGCTGAGCAGTATGAAGGAGAAGTGAAAAAATTAAGGAGTCGCGTGGAGGAATTGAAGCGCGAACTAGCTGTTGCGGAAGATGAGGTGGATTCTGCCTCAAACAATATTAGGTAAATCCATACCCTTGATGTCTTATTCTCTAATGTGTACACTTGAACGTGATTAAGACTGCACCAGTGCATTTTAATTTTAAGACTTTGTCTGCTATTGGCAGAAATTGAAGTCATCTTTTTTTCTTCCTCTTTTTGTATATTCTCCAATTTCAGATGTTGAAAAAATCTGTACAAAAGCACTATTAAATTTTAATTTTGTATGCATTTCTCAAATTCCAAACAACCTGCAAAATAGCAAAAATTGTAAAATATTGTATCTAATACTTACCAATGAATGCATGAGTTGAAACTGAAGGATTCACGAATGTATAGTAATTTGTAATAAAATTTGAAATTATGACGTTTCAGTCAATGAGTAATAAATCTTTGAAACAATAAAATAACTCAAAATTTTAAAGAGGAAGAATAAGGTGATATTGATGAAATTTTCGAACACCCACAAAAAAGTTCACAAAGTCCACAAGATCTTTTCTCATCTTTTCTCATTACTATGTGTTTGTTTTCTTTTATCAGGAAATTACAAAGATCAAATGATGAGCTTCAAGAGCAAGTCGAGAGTCTACAAGTGCAATTACAACATTTAAACACTAGGTAACTATATGCCATTTTGCTTGTTCCAAATATAGACAAGGTTGCCACAGCCAGGGCAAATCAGGAAATATCAGAGAATTTTAAAAAGTTATGGAAAAACGGGTAATGTGAGGGAAAATGATGAAAATGTCAGGGAAAAATTATCAAATCACCTTTATTTGCTTCTGAGTATTTGTATTGACGTTTTGAACGACAAATTTGCCTGAAAACTACATATTTCTATCTATTCTTTTTAACCATCTGGCATATCCTCAATTGCCAGGGTGTATCACCAAAATGTGTCAGAAAAATTAGAGTCCTTTCATAGAGAGAGTTGAGACAACGCGGCTTATGGATGTCACAAACGGAAATAAAGACTACACGAATCGGACGTTTGCCGTAATCTTTGATCAACCCATTCCTGTCTTCCCCGGTCCATTCCAGTTTATAATCTTTGCACTTTGGGGAACTGTAATCTTTATTCCCAATTGTTACATAGTAAAGGCCTAAAATACGGGAACCAATCAGGAATGGATTCGCATTGTCTTTAAAGGGACTCTAAGAGAAATCAAGGAAATGTCAAGGAACTCATTTTCTAAATTCTGTGGCAACTCAGTAGAAGGAAAAATCTTCTTCTGGTAAGGGCCTTTCACAAAATACCGAACTTTAAATTTTAGATTTTTTGATTCCTTCTTTCTGTGTGTAACATGTGATGTAGAGTCTTGTCCTTTAGAACGCACAAGCGAAATTGCTCTCATCGACCCTCTTCCCCCCACAGCCTTACTTATTTTGTGAATGGCCCCTCATGGAACTTTAATAGTCGTTTCATGATGGTTGAACAGGAAAGTCAGGGAATTTACACTGACCCAGAAAAGTCGGAGAATTTCGTAAGCAACATTTAAGAAAAGTCAGCATAATTAAAAGGAAACGACAGAAGTGGAAGTTTTGTTCGAAGGTCAGGGAAGTAAGGAAATTCAAAAATTTTGGAGTTGAAAAGTCAGGAATTGGAAAATCAAGACATTTTGAAAACCCTGGTCCTTGTTTGTTTTTTTTTTACTTTATCCCAACCTCATCTAATTTTTTTTTAATTTTTCATGCTATCCTTGGAATGATTTTGGTTTGTATGTATTTTTCTTATTGTTTAGCACTAGTGCTCATGAAGATTCTGCCCCTGAACTTGAATGATTAGTTTTTTATTAAGTGCAATATTTTACTCACTTGTTATCGCAATTTTGTCTTTTTCTATTTCTCCCATTTTTTTTTATTTGTTAGTTTTTTGGGTTTTTTTTTATGAAAATAACCAGGGAGTTATCAATATTAATCAATGAAAATCCGTGTTCTTTGGATTGCAAAAATACCAAGCACCCTTAGGAAAAATATATGAGTCATTTTAGAGAGAAACTCTAGGAAGGAGCAAAGAACTATGTACCTAAAGGATAAATATTAGATTTTGCATTTATCCAAAGCTAAAAGTAAAAAGAAACAAGCAAGTGAAGAGCATTAAACAATACTTGATAGCTAGTTTGCTGGGGCATTATTTTAATTGAATATCAAAGCAATCAGAAATCATCTCAGTTAGATACAATTTCTATAATCCATTGAAAATTGAGCACCCTTTTAAAAGGAAAGCCCAATTTTTAAATTTGGGAGAGGTGATTTCTCTCCTTAAATTGCATTCCTATCTTTCAGTTGTGTAATAACTGATGTTCATTCTTAAATTATGTTGTTTTTTCTCGTTTTTAAATCAGGTTACGAAACAGGCCAGCGAACTCCAGCTCTTTAATTTCACACCGATCGCCAACATCACCTTTGGATGAACCAAGTGATGATGATAGTGGATTCTAACGGCATTTATACTTTTTTTTTCTATCTTCATCACATTCCAAAACATTATAATAATCTCATTGCATCGTAGAATGTCTTTCATTTCTAAAGCTGTAGGTATTGATGCGTGTTTTTATTTAATTTTTCACAAGTTCAAGTATACGTGTGCCTAAGTAGTCTATCAATAAGGAATTTTTGTGGGTAATGTATTTGTCTGTAGAGGTATTAGCAGTAAGAGATTTGCAGTTGCAATACAATGGTGCAACTAGAAAAACAAATGCACCTTGATTGTAATGCCAAATAATCTAAATTAGTGGAAGTATGGAAAAAAATGGTTTTCAGCTTTTTTATGCCCAAGTAGCGCAAGTTGCATTATATTGCAATCACCTGGTAAAATTATTGCCAATGTATTAGAGTGTCTCATATTTTGTCTATTCTTTAATTTAAGGGGCTCCTCTTATTGAAATTTGTCGCAATAAAATTTAATCAAGTTGCCATTTTTTTTGCAAGGCAAAGTACCCACCTTTTTTGCACATGATAGTCATTTGAATGATACCTTAAAATCGGCATTTATTGACCAAATCATGGAAAAATATTGCACTTTTATGGTGAAAAATTGCAAGCATACTGTATTAAGTTGCAAAAGTATCTCAGTATGTTCATTGCGCTACTACTTGAGTGTCACTAAAATGTGATAGAAAATCTGCATATTAAGGCTGATGTTTTTCTAGTTTCACTATTAAATAAAAGTTAACTGTTATGAAATTCTTTGTTACTTCCAGCAGTAAAACTGCTGAGTTTCTACTCACTATAAACAATGTAACTTTTCAATTCATTTTTGAGTCATTTTTCAACCAATTCATTTTTGAGTCTTTTTGTTGTAAATCAGTTATACAGGGTGAGCGAAAAGTCCCCGACCCCCCCTCTAACTTTTGAACGAATTGACCTAGGGAAATGAAACTTTGGGAATGTTCCTACCTCAAAGGGGACCATCTTTTGGGGGGGGGTCAAAATTTTGGTCCCCCCCTCAGGGGGGACGGGGGCCCCCCAACTTTTTTTTTTCAAATAGCAACCCCTATCTTGTGATACCTCATTCGAAAGAGCATAAAAAACTAAGAATTTTGGCGCAAACCGCAGATCAATATCTTAATTTTTGACCAAGTTATGATAGGTCAAAGGTCAAATTTGACCTATTTTCAAAAAATCATAACTCCGGTTCAAATTATCGTAAAGAAAAAAATAAAACGGGAAAATTTACCAAATTGTGTCCGCTTTTAAGTAAAAATTGCAAAAATTACTTCGATATAATTTTAAGGGGGGGCTCGGACCCCCAAATACGTCAATTCAAAGGTCATTCAATTTTCCCGTGAAATAAGCCAATTTCCCCTTGATTTGCCTCCACATTATCTCAGTAAGGTCAAAATCAGTTCAACATTACGTTGGCAAGTCCCCAAATTTCGGGAAAAGTTAAAAAAAAATGATATTTAAATGGTCAAATTTAATTACCTTAAATTTCGTTTTTTCTAACTTTTCCCGAAATTTGGGGACTTGCCAACGTAATGTTGAACTGATTTTGACCTTACTGAGATAATGTGGAGGCAAATCAAGGGGAAATTGGCTTATTTCGCGGGAAAATTGAATGACCTTTGAATTGACGTATTTGGGGGTCCGAGCCCCCCCTTAAAATTATATCGAAGTAGTTTTTGCAATTTTTACTTAAAAGCGGACACAATTTGGTAAATTTTCCCGTTTTATTTTTTTCTTTACGATAATTTGAACTGGAGTTATGATTTTTTGAAAATAGGTCAAATTTGACCTTTGACCTATTATAACTTGGTCAAAAATTAAGATATTGATCTGCGGTTTGCGCCAAAATTCTTAGTTTTTTATGCTCTTTCGAATGAGGTATCACAAGATAGGGGTTGCTATTTGAAAAAAAAAAGTTGGGGGGCCCCCGTCTCCCCTGAGGGGGGGACCAAAATGTTGACCCCCCCAAAAGATGGTCCCCTTTGAGGTAGGAACATTCCCAAAGTTTCATTTCCCTAGGTCAATTTGTTTAAAAGTTAGAGGGGGGTCGGGGACTTTTCGCTCACCCTGTATGTATTATGTTCAAAATCTGCCCTGATGGTAATCCTCTTAATCCTGCCTTTATTGCCAAAAATTTGAGAATGTGAGAAGAATTGAAAGCATGTTGTAATTTATTCGAAGGTCAACTCAACTATCATGTGTAATGGAAAATTTAAACATAAATGCAAGGATGAAAGCCTTAAGAGTTTTTGAATGACAAAGTTTTAGATAGCTGGTAATTTTTTCACCTCCGTGAAAATTGTGGTAATGCTAGATATTTTTTAAATTATTTGAACAAAGAACAAATACTGAAATTTCCTTTATTTTAGAAGTGCTCTTTCAATTTGTGCTTATGTCACATGTCGATGGTGAAACTGCAAAAACGTGAATCTGCAATCTTCGCTTACATTTTACTGTATCAAAGAAGATCGAATCAGCATTATTGCTTTAAGTTTTTACAGATCATTCTTCCGAATGAAAAATACAAGTCTGAACATTTTTGGGAGTACATGAAATATTTTTCCATTTAGAAAATATGTCACAACTGGAAGTCGCAAACCAAGATGCGCATTTTTGCAGTTTTCTTAAACAATCTTTACTTCACAGAAATGTGTAGTATGAAATGTTACATTTTTACTGTTAATGTAGGGTAATTAAATGATTCTACTTAGGATTTGCTCAAGTTCCCCTTTTCTCCTTTCTAACTCTTGCCCTTTGCATAAAAAACTGTTCCTTATTTTTTTTCATCTGCCTCTTTGTTCTTAATTTGTGTCTTGCCCATTCATCATGACATCAAATACACAGCGTAGACTTTTACAATTACTTAAATGTATTTAAGAATTACAATATCGAAAACTCAAATGGGATAATCAAAATGTATAAATTGTAGAACAAATATTAATGATGAATTCCATGACATTGTTCCTTGCCAACCTTTCATTTGTCAATGAAGTGTGTATCAATAATTTAACTGCCCTCATCCCTGTAGTTAATACTTTTTTATTTATTATTATATTTTTTTTTATTTCTGTAAAGTACCTGATTTTATGTACCTACAGCATTAAAATACTCATTGGTTTTATCCGCAAATGGAAAGGTCCTTAAAACAGGGAGTCTTCCTACCACTCAAATCAGTTAGATTTTCAATTTTTCAAAGTAAGAAAAAAGTAATTTTTCAAAGTAAAAGTCTTTTCATGACAAATCTCGTTTAGGAACAAATGTTCTTTTAATATAAGGCAAAGAATTTACATCACTGAGAGAAGTATTATTTCTATAGAAAGTTAATACACTAATAAATCAGTTTTCATGTTACACTATGAAACATACTCTCTCAACAATTAACCCATCGGAAGTACACAGAGCTCATCCTTAAGTTTTATGGACCTGAAGGTTGCATTTATGGTTGCATTATTGAGTCCATTTTTTCTTGTAACAAACTAAGCATTAATTATTTTTCAGAGGATTGACTGTGCTGATTGTATCGGAAGCACTGTACAATAGGTATCTATATTTGTAGCTCAGCGTGCAATTATTCAATTTTTTTTTTTCTCTAGCAATTAAAACCAAGAGCTGTGTATCTGATCAATATTTTGTTGTATTTCTTTATCCTTCAATTAATTATTTTTCTGAGCGATGACTCTCATTTCTGATTAAAAGAAAATGAAAGAGCAGTTCAATCCAATTTCTTTGTAGCCTGTTGCTCTTCTTTTACAGCAGGTTGTCTGTGAACAGAAGTAGATCAATTTAATGTAAACAATAAATAACAGAAAATAGCATGTTGTTCCGGAGTGAATTTCAGGGAAAAGGCAGTAATTTAGGCAATTACGCTGCCCTGTAATCTATGAGCTATTTCCCCTCTCTTCCAGTTTAAATCTTAAAGTATGTAAAGAGCATAGAACCAAGTGCCCCAAATCCGTACCTCCAATTTTACAACCCTTGTAGATTTAAATTCAAATCTATGAATCTAATTGAGCCGAGATTCGATTACAGCTCTAAATATTTACAGTTAATACTGATAATACCGCCAAAATGTACAGCTAATAATGTAAGAATACAAACCCTTTGCCGGTGAGTTTTGACATCATAGCTGCCCTGAACTTGTTTGCAGGGGCCTCGATGATGAAATATAACCACAACGACCCCATGAAAACAACCATAGTATCACCTGCCAGCAGCCAAATCTGAAAAGGAAGATAATAATTGGTGGTAGGTGTTAGGTGTTTTGCTGCAAAGAGCAGAGAAGTCTGTGAATATAACTATCTTAATTTTTCTATCTTATCTCAAGGACCACATGATATTTTCCATAGCTTCAGCATGTCTATTGCGTAAAATGGCTAGGCTACAATGCAAAGAATACATTTGTAAAAGCTGGCCGTTGTAAGTATTGACGTCAAACTGACTGACAAGTAGCAGAAACTCGATGACAGTGTTGTCATTCTTCAGATAAAACTTAAATTATGAGCATCCTAAGCCAGGTAGCGCAGCGCTTCAACACGTAAAAGGCGCGACACCCTTCAAAACGCCTGGATGCAACTAAACTTGCTCGGTCGTCACTTGCGTTGCATTTTCCGTAAATGAAGGCGCTCCGGCATTTTTCAATTTCTGCCTAGCGCTAGCTGTTAGTCGCTCGATAATACCCTTTATGCAACTGTGCTAAGAGAGAACGCTCCATGCACATTCGGAAGTGTTCACATTTCCTCTTATAAGATATTTATTTTTGCTGAAAATAAGATATATCGATGGCCAATGTACGGAACCACGCATTTTTGTGAGCAAAGTTGCAGACTTCCTGTCTTACTATATTATTTCTTTAGAAAAAATAGTCATTTTAATTTTTCAGAACTTGATTTTCTTCTCTGTAAGCAGAATATTCTGCTTAAATTTTAAGCTATAAAGTTGGCTTGTTTCTCTTCGAAAAATAAGTGGAAATTTTTAAAGCACTTCGGATCGAGTAAATTGAAGAGGTCAGACATGAAATTTTTGACGAAAACTGCAAATTCTGATGTTTATTTCGTCACATTTTAAATTTGAAGGGGTGTTCAGAGAAGAAATTGTCACGAGGAAACCAATGGAACCACTTTTAGAGCCTCCAAGTTACGTACAAACGGAGTTATATGCGTTTAAAGTTCCCACATTTTGTCCGACCTCTCCTATTGTCTCGACCCATTGGGCGGAGACACGTGGTTGCGCCCTTTAGCATTGATATTATATGGACTACATTTTGCAATTAGGTACTATAAAGTCCAGCCCGGTTTAAAAACTACGCATGCGCCTTTAGTTTCCCTTTGCATATAAGTGTTTTTTTAGATGAGTTAGAATTTACAGCTCCAAATTGCAAAATGCAGCACATTTTTCCCTATCATTTTTACTTGCGCTAGGTTTAGGAGATTCCAGTGAAATCCGTTCAATCCAGAAAAATTCAAAGAAAAAAACCGACAAATTCTCATGGATAGAAGTATCTTGGGTATTTTTTCAAAGGTGATACACGATCCTTCAAAGGCTCATACAACGTACATCCTCAGCACAGCATTACTGTGGACTACATTTTGCAATTAGGAACTAAACTTTCTGGCTCAGGTTGGAAATAATTACCTATGCGCCATTAGTCTCCCTTTACCCGTAAGTTTTTTTTACGGATGAGCAAGAAATTGTGGTTCCTAATTGCAAGATGTACGCGTGCGGCCTCAAGGCCAAGACGCACAGTGGATCGAGTCAAGAGAAGAAGTCAGACTTTGGAAACTTTAAAAGCATTCAACTCCGTTTATACGCAGGTTCAAGGTTCATTCAAGGTTCTGTAAGTGGCTCCGTTGGTTTCCTCGTGAAAATTGCTTCTGTAAGCACCCCTTGAAATTTAAATGTGACAAAATAAACATTGAAATCTGCAGTTTTAGTCAAAAATTTCATGTCCGACCTCCTTGATTGCCTCTGTCCACCGTGCGACGTCGTGGCGTAATGCAACACTCAGGAAAGGCTCTGCCAGTCAATACGTTCAATTTTTTTTTTTTTTTTTTTTTTTTTTTTTTTTTTTTTAGCATGATGTTAATCTGCAATCTGTGAGAAGTAATCAGATCATCGCGCGCATGTCGGAGTTCTGTGATCGTGTACCGAAAACTTTTTCATGGAATGTAATGAGAGGATAAAAGAAAATTCTGAAAATCGTAGATGATAATGGACCACTAGACAAGGTACGAAATTCAGCATTCTGATGCATGTTTCTTAACCAAAATTTCACGTAAAATACAATACGCACAACGAAAATTACCGAAATCAACTCCTTATGAAGATATTTAATGATTCCTGTTGCGAGAATTCAAACCACCCGCTCATGAAAACTCAATGATCTACGTGATTCACATCGTGCGCTAAACGTTAGCATGACAGTCTCTGCGATATAAAAATCTGGCAACCTCAATCTTGACGCTTTGGCTCAGCTATAGCAAATTGCTTATCGTTTGAAAAACACATGGCGGGAAATGAACATTGCTCGGTTGAGAAGCTTGCTGAAACCGTTGTAGTGCGCGATTTGACTCACGTAGAGCTTTGAGTTTCTTGTGAGCGGGCAGTTCAAATTCCTCGTAACCAATGTGAAATAAAAACGTTAATATCTTCGTTAGGAGTTGGTTTCAGTCATTTTCGTTGTGTGAATCGTGTTCTACGTGAAATTCTTATTAAGAGACATGTATCAGATTGTTTAAATTCGTACCTTGTCTAGTAGTCCATTGAAAAAAAAAAAAAATTCAAATCGAGAATTGAGGTATGTCCCGGGCTAGACTTCTTTTTTCTGAAATATGTAGCACCGAAAAGAAAGTGTGTTAAATAGGGTTTTCGACTCACAAGTTGCCAAACAGACACGTAGAGGATTGTCCGACCAGAAGCCATCGTCGTCATTTGCCAAACGGGATGAAATAGGTAGACCAGATAGGTTAATCGACCCAGAGGAACGTATATTTGATGCGTCAACAACTCATCGATTTTCCCGCCTATAATTTGGGTAATTTAGAACAACAAGCAAAACGATATAAAGCGTCGTGTAGTTGAAAGATATTAATGAGATTGATAAACGCATAATATTTGTTTATTTATTATACGCGGTTACATGATTTGAGGAGGTTGGAGGACAAGGCGCATAGGTGCAGTTTTTGAAAAAATGGAGTTATATTAATGATTTAAGGTAAACCTTGTTTCAATGCACATTTCGTGAAAAATTTGCTCCCAAATTTCAATTTTTAAGCATCAAAAGTTTGAACTTCCTTCCCGCCATGAAGATCTATGTTTCGAAACTTCAAACACGTATTTCTCAAAATAGCAATAGCTGCACCAATGCGCCTTGTCCTCTAAGCCCCTCATTTCTTCTTTTTCCTCTTCATTTAAAATGGAAAGATAAGCTTGCATTCCGTCGTTCCGAACGGTACCCAACACTAACGTTAAAAAAACTTGCACTCTACACAACAATAAAACTATTTTTATTTAAGATTTTTGTTTCCACGGAACTTTGAGTAACCTGGTAACATACGCTTGAAATATTTTCCATTCACCGGAAATTTTCGATTTCCAGTTTTTTTTCCCCCAGCAAAATTCAGTTGTTTCCCCTTTTCCATCCGGATTTGTCATTTCAGTGGCGAGGCGTGAATGACCGATTTTGACATCTACTACATTTGCAGCAGCGACATTTTTTTTTGAAGCTATGGTAAAGAATCGATTATTATGGTGTCTGGTGCGAACACGGTATCTATCGATCCTTTCCCATAGGTTTAAATAGCAGATAAATCGATATATCAAAAAGCATGCCACGGCATGGATTATTTTTTCCTCGTATAGTTATCGCTTTTTCTCAAAAAGCGATTCAATTTAAATATTATCAAAAATAACATAACAGCAACCTCGCTGTATTTTCAAACTTTTTTCAAGTTTTTATAATTTTTTTTTTTTTTTTTTTTTTTTTTTTTTTTTTTGTAAATAAGCTTCAAGTTACTTTATTAAAATTTTCAATTTTCATGCGGGGCTCAGTAGCGAGGCGTGAATGATCGATTATCGATTTATTACCATTTGAAGCCATGGTAAAGAATCGATTATTAAAGTGTTCGCAACGAACACCCTGTTTATCGATCTTTTTCCATAGGTTTAAATGGCAGATCAATCGATGTATCACAAAGCATGCCATGCCACTGGCGGGGCTCTGAGCACTTACCAAATCCCCAGGCTTGCTGAATAACGATAAGACTGCAGATTATTAGACTCCATAGCGTCCGATGCAGGGCTCCGAACAGAGCATTTTCAATGACGTCATACTGTCTGGTTTTATCGTAGAATACTGCACCGTAATACTGAGAGCCTTGACCGATGACAATCGCCGCCAGCAAGATTACCCACCTCCAAGCCTGCCAATATCAGAATCAGTATTAAACGGGAAAGAGGGCCTATAATCGTTTGAGAGTGAAAAGAAGAATTGTTCATTAGAGGCAATGGAGTGAAGTCACGACGCGCGCATGAGGAAATTCTTCAAATTATTTCTAGCCCAGAAGTTTCTTTCTTTGTGACTTTTTTATTAAATCAAAGATTACAGATACAAAGAGGATATTAATAACACTACAATCGTTGGAAGAACTGAGTTTAGGTGACATCGAGAAAATTTCAAGAAATGAGAAATTTAAATTTAAGAGCAAGAATAAATGTGGAAAAAGTAGGGCACAGGGGAACAGACACGCCTGGATCATTCAGATCCCATTATTTGAAAGAATTGAGACAACGTGACTTAATGGATGTCATAAACGGAAATAAAGATTACTCAAATTGGACGTTTTCTGTAATCTTTGATCAACGCATTCCCGACTTCCAGACTCCGTCCTCTCTCTCATTCCATTTGTTTCTTGCCCTACCCCCTATTCTCCGGTCCATTCCAGTTTATTATCTTTGCAATTGGTGAAAACGTAATCTTTTTCCCCGTTTGCGACACTGTGGAAGGCCGGGTTGCGGGACTCTAGGTGCGCGCAACGCACAGTAGCGCCTTACGAGACCGCAGGATACTTCATGCATTGCGCGTATACCACATTATTATGGTGCGCGCTCAGATCGTTGAAAAATCGTATTTTCTTGGTGTCGAACCTACCGCGGTGTTCACCATTTCTGAACAGTGCAAACCACGAGCTTGCAATCCTAGGATCACATGATTGTAGGATTTTGCAATCATGTATGTTTCCCTGTCAAAATATAATATATCAGTGGGAATTGCTTCAAGTTGGAATGCTGTTACGTTCCATCGTCCGAAAAACGCCGAACTTAGCTAAATTCCAGGGAGAGAAAAGTGGTCATTCTTTTTAATACAAAAGTTGCAACATTTACGTTGGTACGTTTTTTTATTTATTTCATTTATTTGGTACGTTATGGTTATGAGGAAGTCCAATTTCTGCGAACACCCATGATTGAGCAATATTGATTTAATTTGTTTTGCTGTGTTGCGAAATACATCTCACGACACACCTCAAATGTAGATGATTTCAGACCTTTGTCATAAGATATCAAAGGTCGACTATATTAAACCTGCCAAAGAGCGTATTTCAGACCTCAACTTCCTGGTTCTCTTATAAGTATCATGATAGTTTTTTTGTGAGGTAGTGCCTGATCATAATTTCATTAGACAAGATTTTAAGTGATTTTTCTTTCGCCCCTTTAAAAATATTTTCTAAAATTGAACATACCCGATGCGAAAATTTCCGGTATAATATTCTTAAAAAAGAACAAAGAAGGAGTGGAAATTTTGAAACACCGCAATCAAGATTCGTACTTTTGTTGCTTCATTCCTCTACATGAATAAATGGGTTTTATTTTGCAGAAAGGAACCAAGAGTATTCCGATGTTGCTGAGATTGTGCAATTTTTTTTTACCTTGTAAAAATAAACTGATCATCTGAACAAGTTTCATCTTTACTCCATGTAAACTACAAATTTAATTCGAAAATCACCTTTATAAATTTAAATTTTTGCACACTCCCAGTAATTTTATGCAAAAGATGTAAGTTGCACGACCCTAGCAACATTGGAATGCTCCTGGTTCCTTTTTACAAAATGCAGTCCAAATCCTCTTACTCTTAGCTCTGCTTTTTTCCACTTTACTGTTACCTCACACGATGGAAAAATTCGAATGATGCAAACCGGGTCGCGATCCCTGCAGGAGGCAACGCCCCCCCCCCCCCCCGAGGTGTCGCAAGATTTCTTTCCTCGACATTTTAACAACACTGAGAGCTGCCTGCTGACGCCCTTGAGATAAAATGAGGTGAGCAAAAAATTAAAGTGAATTTTAGAGGTGTACTTACTACTGACAATGTCCATCGATTTTCACGGATTTTCATGAGTAAAAAGGCAGAGAGAATACTAAGAACGTAGGGCCCAGCTCTCATGTAAGCCTTGACGTACACCCAGAAAAAATGGGTTATGTTGAACCCTTCTACGTACCGTCTGAAATAAACGACATCAAATCTTACACACGATTGAACGTATTTCTATCAAACGGAACTATGTGCATTATGACGTGAGCCCTGTTACGCATGTATTCGTATGCAAGGCCGGATTAAGGGGATGGTCACATGGGCCGCGGCCCATGGCGGCAAATTTTGCATTTTTTTAAATGTAGGTATAAAAAAAATCGGATTCAGAAAAAAAAAATTATCAATAAGAAAAGGAAATAAAACCTCTTTTTCCTGAGAGTTAGTAATTTCTAATTTTGTCGTTTTTCGGTGATACAAGAGACAGCATCTTTAACTAGTCAAGTTAAGAGATGATCTAACACGCAATTTTGCCTGTAGCTCAGCGCAGAGAGAAATGATGACAAGGACTTGAGATGAAAAGGACAAGCCCCCGGCGCGGCGGTTGGCATGAAACACCTACTAGCGCCTACAAGACTGCATGGATACTTCACCCATTGCGCCAAACAGTGCAGTCAGCGCGGTCAGGAGCGCATGGCGTGAAACCACATTTATGTTTGTTCTTTCATAATTTTTTGGTTCAATTCTTATGAATGGAGGATCTTGTCCACACAAAGGCAGGTTTACGGAACTTAACTTTCGCATCAAGTTCCGTGAAATTTTGCTAGTAGTGTTGACAGGGCTTTCGCAAAAAAATGTTCCAACACAAGTAGGTAAACGCGTCTTATGCACGCCTCCCCTTCCGGCACGTTCACTTGATGGTTTTTATTGATGTTTCAAAACGAATGAGGGGGGGGGGCGGCAAAATAAAGGAGGCCCATGGGCGGCATGTAGGTAAATCCGGCCCTGTTCTTATGGGTCTCAGGGCTCATGTCTTAATGCACATGGTTCCGTTTGATACAAATACGTCTAATTGGACGTATTTATGCTAATGGAAACCAGAGACGGGTGAAAAAGGCGGAGCGTGCTTGTTAGTTGACGGCCGTAAGAGTAAACTTTAGATCATCAGTGACGTCAAGGTTGACGACGCACAATGGATCGACTCATTAGGGGAATTCAAACAAAATTTGGAAACTTTAAAAGCTCATAACTCCGTTTATATAAAACTTTGAGATTTCAAAAGCAATTTCATCGGTTTCCTCGCGAAATCTTCTTCCACACGCATTCCTTAAACTTTAAAATGTGACGATTTAAACATCAAAATTTGCATTTTAAGTTAGGAATCGTAAGTTCAACCTCTCTGATTGACTCGATCTGCTGTGCGGCGAGGTCTAGGAGATCGATGGCGGGACTTATGAGCGCTGTCCACAACGCTCTTTCCACATGCCCACGGATCATGAGTTAGCGTGCTTTGACGCTTAATTCCTCTTAATTTAATGTGAATTCCTACATTTTGCCGAAAAGAATCACGCCCGTTTTTACATTGTTTCTTTTGCACCTTTTACGAGCACATCCCATCTTTCCCACCCGTCTCTAGTTCCTTATAGAATAGCTAGTTCAATTTATCGCATTATACCATAAATCACTTCGATGGAATTCACAAGTCGCTAAAACTCAAAACAGAATGGAATTCACAAGTCGCTAAAACTCAAAACAGAACTTGCTTAGGTTTATGAGTAAAAACATTTTGCTATATACAAATAACAGGGATTCCAGTGAGTCCAATGAGGGGGGAACTGAGACGTTCACCCTGAATGATCCCAGACCCCGAAATATCCCTTTTTAACTTGAGACATTAGGTACCTATACTTTTGAGGCCATGTCTGCTTAGTTCAGCCATCTTTATGATCTTTGACCCATAAATGTCGCCAAAATCCAGGAGAAACCAAATATTTCTTGGATCGGCGAGGGGGCGCTGCTCCAACTGGGGGCTTCTTTGGAAAACAATGAAACTATTGCTTTACTGCTTTAACCTAGAGTCCCTTTATACTGAGAGTAAAGACAATGAGAATCCATTTCTGATTGGTTCCCGTATTTACGGCCTTCTCAGTATCACAAACGGGAATGGAGATCACATTTTCACCGATTGCAAAGATTATAAACCGGAGTGGACCGGGGAATAGGAGGTAAGGCAAGGAACAAATGAAATTAGAGCGGGAACGAGACAAGAATTCGGGAATGGGTTGATCAAAGATTACAGCAATCGTCCGATGTGTGTAACCTATATTCCCGTTTGTGACATCCACAAGCCGCTTTGTCTCAACTCTCTCTACAAAGAGACTCTACTTTAACGAACAGAAAGCTCCCCTTTTACCCTGAAACACACTGTACACGGAAAAAAAATAGAGTGCCTAGTTGACACAACCAGCGGCTAGTTAAAAATGCGCCAGCTACCGTGCGGTAGTTACGATAACTACCGCGGTGGAGGCCACAACTAACTCGGTAGTTACATCAACATTCATGGTTGTTAATGTAACTACCGGGTTAGTTGTGACCTCCACCGTGGTAGTCATCGTAACTACTGCACGGGAGCTGGCGCGTTTTTAACTAGCCGCTGGTTGTGTCGACTACCCCATTTTTTTCCGTGTATGTTGGATATATTACCAGAGGTATACCAGACCTTGGATCAGCGATTCCAACGGCATCGTAGCGGTTCTTGTAGATGACGTAAAAAGGGATGGCCACGGTCATCGCAAGGGCAGCCAGGCCGAATCTGAGACCAGATGAATGATTCCTGGTGAACATGTATACAATGAGAAGACCAACAGGAAAGAGCTGAAGGTCACACGCGAGGTACCATGTATGCGGACCACAGGGTGGGACAAAATCCTGTCAGGAAAAACAGATTAGATCATTAAGCGAATTTTCGCGATCGAATATCATTCACCGTTGATTGATATTCGACGATTGTGCATTTCTTTTCAATGATATTCGACTTCTTCGTTGGTCTCACCAGAGACCGTTGGAATCCATCAATTTGAAATTTCGAATTCACCTCGGGACTTGAATTCGATTTTTGAATTGATGCAGTCGATGTCAGCAACTTCATCCCTCCACCAAAATGTTTGTTCTGTCATCTCTTTCTGTTGTTGTGTTTTGTTAATTCAAGTCTGCTGTTTTCGCAATTTCTGTGTTTTAGTGTTGCGTGTTTTCTTATTTTCTTCTGAATTTCATTTAGGAAAAAAATCTGAGCTCTGATTGGCTCCTGACATCACCGATCATCGGCATCACTCAGCACTGATCAATTCGTTTGATGAATGACATTCGATCGCGAAAATTCGCTTACTATAATTGATTATTGATTGCTAGGGGTTCTCGAGTACCTATATGTAGGAAAAGTTTTGCCATGTCTATGCTGCTCTCTGATTGGTTCATCACATTTAGGCTTCCTGCGGGGCTCCTCTGACTAAATGTGAACAAAACCGATTGAGAAAAATTCTTTAATGATTTTGATAATAAATTACAGAGTGTAATTTTCGACAAAAATATCCATCAAAGCAGTTTGTTTAGAACTCCATTCCGAAGGTGAATATAAGAAAATCTCAATATTTAAGCTTCAAAACCAGTCTCGAACTCAAATTAATGCTTCCTTATTTGTTGTAATACTTGTTTTATAAATATAACTTTTTTCAGTAAGTTTAATTTTTTTTTATAAATCATATATACCTTACTATTTGCTTAGTTTTATTATTTTTCTTGGTTACTTTAAATTCATTAATATCTAATAATACTATTTAAGTGTTATGTTTAAGTATAAGACGTAAGTCTTGTGTTATCCTAAGGTTTCATTTCTGCCGTTCGTCGATAGAAATTTTAGGTTCGCAGAAAGGGGGCAAAATTGTAATTTTTTTCCAAGATTTTTAAGAGACAATGAAAAACAACTAAAGACGGATTGAAAAGATGAAGTGCGTTGAAATTTTAGTTTTTACTCGTCCAATACTCGACTGGCCGGTCAAAATCGGTAAAAAAACCCAGTCAGAAAAGCTGCAGCTTTTCTACTCTGTCAAATGTCATTTCCATGCCTTTGTCTCCAACTTACTCGAGGTAATGGTTATGGTTGGCACGCCTTTATCATTAGGTCCATCAGTGCACTGGCTTTCAGCCACTCGCACGTTGGCTGACATGGAAATCAGAGTAACGAGTCACGATTTTAGCGTACCTACGTAAATGGATGAAATTGATGAAAGTACATCGGGAAATCTGTTAATACGAAGCTACAACGTAATGGCAGTTCCCAGACTTATAAAAAATCGAGGTTTCAAAAGAAACCGGCTCTGCAGAATCAAAGGGAAATTTTCGAACAACGCATGCAGCAAAATATTTCTGGAATAATTCCCTGTGACAGTTTTCCTCCGAAGTACGCACTCATTAACCGTCGAATAAGGTGAAAGCAGTTTTTTTAAAGTATCTACGCAGATAGTCAACTTTTGAATGCATTCCAACTTTTGCACATTTTGATGTTGAGGCATCATTTGCGGTATCTTGAAAAGAGGTTCATTTAGAGACGATTACACGTAGAGAGCTTTCAACAACATCAACTTGCGGTAGATCTTTAGATATTACAATCGGAAATGAGAATTTGAGACGTTAGAGTGTCCAAAGCGATTCCTGTATGCTGACAAATAGTGCTGTACACTGAAAAAAATTCCCGGCGTTTTTACCAAGGTCCGTTGGTACCTTTACCATCTCATTTTTTTTTACCAATTATTGGTAATTTTATCAAGACAGACTGGTAAGCTTACCTAGAAACCGGTATTTTTAATGTTTTTTTCATGTAAGAATACCACTTTTATTGGTAATCAATTCCCGGTAACTTTGCCATTTTATCTCGGTAATTCTACCACAGTCGATAAAAAATATTGGCGTTTTTACCAAGGTCCAGTAAAATTACCGAGAAAGTTCAATAATTTTACCGAGATTTCTCGGTAAAATTTCCATTTCCATAAATGGTAATTTTACCAAGAAAAAATTGGGATCAAAAGAACCCTGAATTCTTGGTAATTTTACCCTTTTCTTAATAAACACACCGAGATTTTTTTTTCAGTGTAAGAGTTTCTTTGCTTACAAATGGCTCCACCGGCGTGACTTGATTATTGACCCCCAGGAGATTGATCCACCATTCTCTCCGACAACTATCGGCTATTGGCTCGGTGATAAATTTCCATGCCGGTCCACTACTCATGTACGGGAATATGAATATCGTCATAGCGATGAATGTCACATACGCCGGCATCAACCTTCAGGGAAAATGAAAGATTATGACATGAGAGATGGATTAGTAAATTGAAAAAAAATAAGCTGTACCATATCTAAAAAGTCGATGTTTTTTAGGATGTCTTTGAACTCAGGTTGTCTACGTTTTTTTTTTAAAAAAAAAACATATCCCATTCGGGCCACCTAGGGTATACTTAATTTCTCCTTTTCCCTTCAAAATTTCAATTCACTTTTTTCTAACATGGACCTGTCAACATTGAGGGACTTCAGTGAGGCGAGAAAATAAATTACTAAATTGAAAAAAAAGTATGATGTGTTCTCGCAAAACTTAATCATCGCCGAACGATATACTCTGCTTGATATTATGTCAAACTAATATTTTTCTCTCTTTCCCTCTTTTTCTACAGAAAAAAATCTAATTTTATCCAATTTTTCGAATTTGTTCTCACACTCTTGTAAAATTTTAATGAAATTTCGGATAAACCTCTATTGAGATTTTGCCCAGTAGGACATTACCTATCATATCTTTATTTTTTTTTCAAAAAGCCCTGCATATTGATGGATCCTTTTTGCTTTGTAGCTTTCATGCAAGAACATGAAAATATTTACCTAAGCCATCTGTCGAACACCATGAGTGGAAATATTTTCAGTCCATATTTTTTCAGCGGTTCGTAGCAGATGACGAACGTAAGGAAACCTGAAACGACGAAGAAGGTGTCGACAATTAGGGTCGGTACGAAAATCAGTTCGTCGGTTTTCATCATCTGAAATCAAGAGAAGAAATTGACCTTCATTTTTCAAACTGCGACTTCTATTTCTGGCTTAGTTTAAGAACAACAAGGTGGTGAAATGATGCTGGGCCCACGCCATTTCTTTTCTTCTTCTTCTTCTTCTTTTTATTTAACCACTTCAACTATCTTATTGGGTGACCCCAAAGCTTTAGTCCCGTTCCCCCTCCGTCCATACTGAAAAATCAGTCCCAGGCAATCATTGATGAGACCATTAAACTCGGATCGCCTGGCCAGGAATCGCACCCGGGACCTCCCAATCATACAGCTAGCGTTACAATCACTACACCATACTGCCTTGCTAAGAAAAAACGCCGTATGAACCACCAGGCGTTGCCAAATTTCCTTTGGTGAAATACGAATTTCCTGGTAAACTTATAAATTTTTATCTTCCAATTTTTTGGGCAATTTTGTTTGTAATTCTACCGAAAGTTCCTGAAAATTTCAAGGAAAAATATTCATAACTTTCCCCCAAAACAAACGTTTTATTGAAGGAAATTTGACAACTCTCGAATGTTCATACGGCGTTCTATCTTAGCACGGCAGCATAGAAGACCGACAGATTTTAAGGACAAGTGGCTGTGGACAAGTTGTGAAAAACAAATGGTATTTAAAAACAACCCAAATGTCATTAGTTTTCAATGCTGATCACTTAAGAGCTACGCAAACGTATTTTGATTTTTTCACCAAGGAACTGTCACACAATGTCCTGTAGCACTATGTAACAAGCCATGGCGCTGGTACAATACGTAAATGCGTCAATGAGCGGAAAAAAACCCTGATACACAAATGGGAGGTTGTTCCATTTATTCCGATTGACTTTATAGCATTGAACTTTATAGATTGACCTTCTATCACTTTCAGCAACACTTAAGGCTACTATGATTTCGACGACGGATTGGGGGGGGGGGGGAGAAACTATAGAGTATATAAAGTCGTAATGCAAGTGGGAGAGCTGGCGCTACTTTTAAGCATTTTCCAGGTCCCAAATTACGAGACTCCTAGGTGACGCCGGGTCACTTTTTCGAAACCCGATCGATTGTTTTCGATACACGGGTACCCGACCATCCGATGTACACAAAGAAGACAGGAATTACCACGTATTCCACACCGCCATTTTAGATCGAACATGTATCGAAAAAGTGACCGAAGCTCGGCGCACACCGGGCTCGGAACTCGTCGAGCAGACCATGACGCCAACTCTCCCATTTATAGATACCGTTATAGATATGCTGATAGGTGTTAATTTCAGCATAAAGGCCTCAATTCAGAAAAAAATCTTTAAGACCTTATTCATGGTCGCTCCTTAAACAGCTCCTTTCTTTATAGAGTCCGTATATGGTTTTCATCGTGAGGACGTGAGATTTGAGGAACCCTTCAACATGGTATCATACAACGGCCGATATTTTTGAACCTGGAGTAAAATTGAAGACTATAATAATTTTATGCGAAAATCTTACGGAGGGATGAAAATGATTCGTCTCTACATAAATTAAAAACTGCAGTGGAAACAAGACGCGGATTTTGCAAAATTTAGTCGATTACTTCAGTCTAATGCAAGGATCTATTTCCAAAGTTATGTCCTTGGATTTTACTCCAGATTTGGTCAAATTGTTCTCATTATGGTGCAATGGTAATGCCCCCCTAAGCTTTCGTTAATAACAGTGGAAACCACATAGGATTATCTTGAAGATTAGAGCTGTTTGAGGAACAACTATGAATGCTGCTGTGCTAAGGAAAAATGCCGTATGAGCCTTCGACGTTCCCGATTTCCTTCGATAAAAACCGAATCTACTAAGAAAATTGTAAATATTGCTCCCCAAAATTTCCAGACAACTTTGTACACACTTTAATCTAAAATATCTGAAAATTGCAAGGAAAATATGCTTAAATTGCGTCCAAAATACACGTTCCACCAAGGGGAAAATTGGCAACTCTCGAATGTTCTTCCTTAGCACGGCAGAATACGTCCCTAGAAGTAAAAAAAAGTCAAAATTCACTTTTTTACCAAATTTTATGGATCAGTAAAACTTCCACTTTTCCCTCTTGTTTTCAACTTGATAAAGCACGGCTTCAGCTGTCAAAACTCAGTCCATCTGTCTCCGCGTTTTTGGAATTTTCACTCGGTCGAAACGCGGACGTTGAATGGTGAAGTTGAGTTAAACTCTGTTCGGAATTTTCCTCAACTTTTCCTTAAAATTGTGTGGCTCATTGACCTTTTCAAACGGACTCGTCCTTGAATGTCTGAAGTTACTGACGAACAGCGCACAGTGGATTTCATACACAATTGAGGAGCTTTCCGGAAAAAGGGCACATAGCAAAAAATTGCGTTTGAGAGAAATGCATTTGAAGTTTTGATCATTACTCCATGGCCACTGGCAGTAACTTTCGTCCGAAATCGGGAGTTCATGCTGCGATGAAAGGTACCATCAGTGTCCAGAAATTAATCATGGAAACTTAAAATGCATTTTTCTCAAACGCTATTTTTTGCTATGAGCCCTTTTCCCGGAAAGCTCCTCAATTTTGAGGTTCTAAAAAAGAGGTTCCATTGATATCCTCGTGAAACTTCCTTCTGAAGGCCCCCCTTAAAATTTAAAATGTGACAAAATAAACATCAAAATTTGCAGTTTTAGTCTAAAATTTAATGTCCGACCCCTCTGATTGACTTGATTCACTGGGCAAGCAGCGCGCGTCTAAAAACACAGGCTTCACTATGCGGATAAAAAATCTGCGATGGGTTTAATGCAGTGGCGTGGCGTGAATTGCGATGTATCGATTGTTATGTCATCTAAACCTATGGTATAGAATCGATTATTAAGGGGTTCGCTGCGAACACCCTATTTATCGATCCTTTTCCATAGGTTTAAATGGCATATAAATCGATATATCGCAATCCACGCCACGCCACTGGTTTAATGAGCACCGAGGCTCGAAATATCCACTTTACCGGCGAGAATCTCACAATAGAATCTGATAAAATAATGAAACAAGTGAAGGACGACCGCTAAAAGGGTGCTCATCGACATTTTTTCCGAAAGCCCGCGGGAGTAGGTTTTTCAAAGCGTGTTCGGAGACGACCAAATCAGAAAAAAGTCCAGGAAAGTCATCTCCCTAAGAGGATATCGTCATGCATTTAATCCAATGAGTCGGCTTCAAGATAAAAAATCATAAAAAATTCATAATAAAAAATGCTATTCCGGAGGCAAGCTCTTAAAACGCTGTGTTTTTACGGTGTGATCAAAAATACTTGCAAAATTCACTCGTGTAATATTTGAACAAATTCACTCAGGGACTTGAAAGGGGAGCGAACCTTGATGGAAAGTACATTTAGTTCTCCTCAAAGTTTTTGGGTTATTATCTGAGAGAGGGAACCGGCCCTCGGATTTTTCAAATAGTGCCGCGCCACTTGTGATTCATCTCCTGGAAAACCTAAAAACTGCGTGATTTTTGTCCCATTCGCACGGATCTGTCACCATTTCAAAATGGCGTCTGTTCAAATCCTCGCAATTTCAACTTTATTGGGCCAACACTTTTTTGGACCGAGCCTCTGGTTCTTGCTAAGTTTTATTTTCTATTCTCCTCCTACTAATGAGTTGATGCCGTTGTTGAGAATAAAAGTTCAACCCCCCGATGGTGTGTAAACAACACAATTTTTCCTCTCGTACTCTATGATCGGCTCCTTTAATCCAATGCCAGCTAATTAATATTCAATCTGATCGACGTGAAAACTATTTTAACTTAAACTCTGAAGAATGATTAGTGATAGAATGGACTTGGTATCCTTAAAGGAAATCGTTGGCAACATTGAGCGCGTGTCTTTTCATTGAGTACTAGTCAATTTCTCATGAGTTCTGATGAAACTTCCTCAAGGCATAATATCGTGTTTATTTACTTATAAATTGTGTCAAACCCTCGTTACTTGTGTCCCTTTTGATCTCAATAATTACCAAATGTTATCGGGATAAATGAAGGTCATTTTCGGACTCGGTGGCTCAAAATACATTGGAAAAGTCTGGAAACTTTCACCTACATTCTGCAGGGGGTGATAGTCGGAAAAACTCCAACAATGCGCAAAAATGGCCATTTGTCTGAGTAAAATCGGCTTTCCCGAAAACTGGAGGGTGGTGGAAAAATCGGAGTTAATTTTCGGGTTATGCACCTAAAAATACATCAAGATCAGCTTATCTCGCCCGATAGACATTTTTTTCAACTTTTAAGCGATTTAATGCGTAAACACGATCGCTTCTTCCGATCAATTCACTACTCTAAAGATCTATGGTCCTTGGTCCACCCGTTTGATCGAAGCAAAAATATCGCGATCCATAGCATACTTCAAATGGTCCGTTTCTGTTAAAATACCTCTGGACGAACGAACAGTTGCAATGAGCAATTTTCCAAATTCCGAGCTCATTTCAAGCGAATCTCATTTAACTATTGGGTGATTATTAATGAAGAAACAGTTTTTATACGCGTTCAAAGTTTCATACGTCGATTAATCGATTACTCGATTGTGAGGTTATGAAAAATCTAAAAAGAGCTCACCTGATTTAAAACGTATTAATTTTTGCTCTCACGGCATTGCCATACCCTGGTAAAAATTGGCAGTATAATCTGTGATCCAAAATACCATAGACCTACGACCGGCTGTAAGATTTCCAATATCTTCTGTAGCCGGCTATACAATTTCTTATAACCTTTTATAGCCGATGGCGATTAAGCAACTCATAGCCAGGCGATAAAGTGTATGCTGAACGTCACTAATTACGGATGCTAGGACTTAGTGAGTTTTTGGACCACTGCTCTCTTTTTGGGCCGTAGCATCTTGATTTATTTTGCGAGGAAAGCTCCGCACTTTTGATGGATGCCTGCCATTCCTAATATATTAGAGCGCCTTCAGTTTCGTATGATACTGTGCAATACCTCTGGTGTGAAATAGTTGCATCAAGCGCCGTGGCACGCTTCAGTGCGGCAGGCGGGCAGCCAGCGCGAAACGCGCATTGGCGCCTACAAACCTAACAGGGATACTTCACGCGTTGCGCAATGCGTGAAGTATCCCAGTTAGGTTTGCAGGCGCCAGTGCGTCGCCGCTCCGCTTTGTGTTAGGCTCTAATGTTTAATCTGGCAGAGTCAGCGTTATTCAACTAATGATTTTGAAATGTTTGCACATCCTGTATGGATTATTCTCGTTTTAATTTATGAAAAAAAAATATGTATTAAAGGAAAATATAACGTGTGTTTTGTAAATATTAAGGTGGTTCCGTATCAAACTTAATGATTTCCAAAGCACAAGAATTTCTACACGATTTCTTATAGCCTTTTACAGCCGATGGCGAGAAAGCAACAGCCAGGCGATAAAGTGTAAAGCCCGACGATAGGAACTATAGCCCGGCTGCATACTTTTTTATCGCTTCGTATAGCCCGGCCGTATGATTTTCTCCGCATTCTACAGC
>NW_017547118.1:3624197-3735663 GCF_001854935.1 Bemisia tabaci | reverse complement strand
GCTGGTTGAACCACTAAAAGATGCAACAGTCGGATTTAATTTAGGCGTATAGGTAAATTGGATTCGTGCTTGGTCACATCGGTCAACGTGGCTGGTGAATCCAACTATTTTTGTTGATTCTCACGGCTTTTTACTTTTCAACCATACCGCATTAGCTGTTAGAGACAACCTATTTTTTTCCGTGTTCAGACTCAGTTTTCTCACACTATCATTTTGTCGTGGATGGAGTCAGGGAGTTGGTACTTCCTCATTTCAGTTAAACTCCCTCATTTTTTCATACTCCCTGACAGGTCGTGGGAGGACCGAGTTATGTGGCGATTGAGCGTCGCAGAGCTCCAGAGATCCGCGCTATGAAAGCGACTTTTATCTATGCGTGTATTATTTTGTCGTTGATGATTTCTAAAAACTATTCAAATGCGATGAAAATTAGATCTCTTCATATGGGCCCACTTAATAATCCGAAATATAACTCACATACACGGTGCAAATGACAGAAAATTTCCAACCTTTGTCGTCGAGAATGTGGATGATGTTCCATGATGCAAGATGATACAGGGTCGCCATAAAGCAAAATATGCTCAGAAAGATGAGGACGTATCTAGTTAAAAAAGAAACGTAATCGAAAAATGAATTAATCAGTTTTCAATGGCGATACATATTTATTCAGTAGATCCTCCAAGTGTTGTAACTACTCATCACAAGCCCTCAAAAGCTATACGCAATCTGAAGGTGATATCAGATAAAGACATTATTTTATTTAAAGTGCAAGTATTAATATTTAATCCTAGCGAGAATAATATTACTCAACCTTAGTAGCAGTGGCTGTTGAGAAAAGTTGTAAAAAACGCGTGAATCTTAACTCGTTAAAATTTACTTCAAAACCACTTGAAAATTACGTAAAAAATCTCTAAAAATTTCTCTAAAGAAGAAAAAAAAACTCTAAAGAATTTTGAGTAAAATTTACGTATTTTTTATAAATTTCCCGCGGAAAAAAACGAGGGGGAAAAAGTGGTGAACAGAAAAGTATAAAAGGAAAAGTTGCAGCCCGTAAAAATTGAGGATAAAGTTTGATTTTTCACGTAAATTTTACGTTTTCTTTTAATTAAAATAACCCTATTTTTTATTTAAAAGAATTTCCCAAAAATGTTTCCTAAAACGAGTATTTTAAGACTTTATTTACTGAAAATTTACAAGTTTTTAACATTGTTTTAACAACCTCTTGTAGAATTTCTTTTAAAAGTCATTGGTACTAGGACATTCTTGTATATCCCTAGGGAGTGTGTATTCTCAATAGAGCAAATTTAATTTATATAATTATTTACATTACTATGATTAAGTGTCTTTAAAATAAAACAATAAAAAATTAATATATGTATACAGGAAATCATGCAGACAGGAAACGTTTTTTCAGACCCATTACGTCCATAAATGCCAAAATCAGACGTTTATATTGAACGATTGATTGATTTAATTCACGAGAATCCAAATATTAATTTGCGTCAAGTCCAATCCATTCGGCCAAGTTACAGCTGACTCATGTGGCCAATGAGCGTGCGCAATTTCTCGCGATTCTCCGAGAGAAGTGTCTAACTGTCGGTTTAAATAGTGTGATTTCTCATGGGCTCGCTGTCCAGTGCTGCAGTGATAGCGAAGAGAGCAGTAAGTGCAAACATGGAGTTTTGGGAAAACGGGGTCAGAAGCTTCTGACCGGGAAATTTTATTGAAAGAAGCCTCCGTTTTTTGTCAAATTGCCACTAATCATCCAGAAGTAGTTTGGATGATTAAAAATCGACTGTATTCATTTCAATTACATTGAGAGGGCATTTTTCATTTTCACGTAGGCTATTGTTCGGCAAGACAGCCGTATGTGCTATCTTCTGCATGCTTTCGTGGTGGCGTTTTGGACACGCAACAAACTCATTTTCAGGTTAGAAATTGGCAGAGGAGGGCAGCACTGTATTATTGAAAGCACTGTTTTCATTCGCTCTCTGGAGGATTAATGTCACTTACTGCTGTCTTTCCCGAGACTACATCATTTTTTCCCCGCCATTACTGCTTTCTCTTATGTCTCGTTTTCATACAATTTCAATGCATTTTGCTGTTTTAGCTATTTCAGTGATTTCATCCAAAAGAGATTGGAGGAATTTTGAAGGAAGCATGATTTCCATAATTTGACGCTTACTGCTCTCTTTGCTATCACGTGGCCGAGTGCTTCTGCGCCCGGCTTCCCGGAACCGCGGAGGTCGGGGTACGATTTCTCGCGAGGAAAATATTTTTATGGTTCTCTTTTATGTTTTATTTGACTGGAAAAGAATGGACAGCTATACTGCCGTGCTGAGGAAGAACGCCGTATGGACATTCGAGAGTTGCAAAATTTCCCGCAATAAAATGTTTATTTTTAAGGAGTGTTATGAATATTTTCTCCTTAATTTTTTAGATAATGTAGATATAATTAGGAAGAAAATTTTCTGGAAAAAAAAAATTGAACATGAGAAAATGCATTGTGCTAACTCTCCCCTGCACGTACACTTTACGATTAAAAACTATCCTCCCCGGCGGGGAATCGAACCCCGGTCTCCCGCGTGACAGGCGGGGATACTGACCACTATACTACCGAGGACTGATGGAAATGTGATGTCAAATTTAATCTGCTGTCATAGAAGCCTACTGTATTTTTGAAGACACTTTTCTATCTGTTCCCTTGCAATTTTCAGATATTTTAGAAAAATTCTGAAAATTTTGGAAAATAATAATCACCATTTTCCCGGTAATTTTGGTTGTTATCGGAGGAAACTTGGCAACGTCTGAAGGCTCATACAACGTTCTACCCCAGCACAGCAGTACTTACTTCCTCCCATCACTGAGAGAAGCGCCCTTCAACGCAATTGCGTTGGGACGCCTTGTTCAGTGGCGTGGCGAGCTTTGCGATATATCGATTGCCATGCCATTTAAACCTATGGAAAAGGATCGATAAACAGGGTGTTAGCAGCGGACACCTCGATAATCGATTCTTTACCAAAGGTTTAAATGGCATGGCAATCGATATATCGCAATTCACGTCACGCCACTGGTCTTGTTTAGTATACCTCGAAATCATACTTACAGGAGAGCTTTGGTTTCAGTTGGAAGAGGCGCTTCGTCAATACTAGACGTACAGACGTTGTTGTGCATTTGAATTTTCACGATGATCCCGTGCTTCGTCTCGACGTCAGCAAACGTCGCGTTCAGAGATTCCTCGACGTCCTGACGTGAACAGGACGCCGGGACGCAGAGAGACCATATCAAGTCGTTTCGATCCAGTCGGAACCATTTTTTGCTCACCTGAAAATAGTTTTGTTTCGTTGAAATTTCGGGACAAAAAAATATTCTGTCTTGAGGCGGCTTTAGTCGCCCCTTTCAACGTGACCATGGCCTTTTCTGACGTGACACGCACTTTAGTGCTAAGGAAAAACCCATGCCAATGTTGCCAAATGTTCCTCGAAAAAGCAATATTCTACCGTACAACACCATTTTACATGTTTTTAAAACGATGCATCGTAGCAGAAAAAATTGCGTACCTTGGGATAATGTTTTTACAGATTTTTTTTGAAAATACTATCCAGAACTTATCCTGAAAATTTTAGGTGTATTGGTAAAATAGTTTTAATTTCATAAAGTGTCAAAAAACGAGGGAAAATCTAGATGAATTTACGGCGTTCTTGCTTAGCACAGCAGTATTAATTGTTGAAGAAAGCTACGAATATTTTTCGTTGAAAGTTTTAGATGTTTTTAATTGAATTTCGAACAAACTTATTTTGAAATTTGGAATAAAAATATTCCAAATTTCCCTTTAAAATCGATGTATTTCCGATGTGAATTTGGCAACAATTGAAAGTTCTTGCGGCGTTTTCCATGGCACAGAAGCATATTTCTTACCCTTATGCTACAAATCCTCCTTCATCACGATATGAGGGTGATGGTGTAATTTACAGCGAAACTGTTTGGGCACCGCATCGCTTGGAAACAAAACCTCCGCCAGGTCGCCTTCAAATCTCCCGATGCAACCCATCCTCACACCGAAGTTAATTAAGTTGCTCCCATCGGTTTACTGTATTTTGAATCTTTAAACGAATCCTGAAATGAACATGGGCAGAATGAAAGGGATTTCCAAGGAGACTTTAACGCAGAGCTAGAAACAGAAGTCACTTTCGAACTCCTTCCCTTAGGCTGATTCTGATCCATATGATTCATTGATGTGTATTGTTCATGCGGGCAAAGATGACATTTTATTTATGTTTGAGAAACCATCAATTGATTGATAGGAACATACCGTCATTTTTTGGGATGGCAACCAAAAAATTGGCAAAATTCAGAGAAATGAAAGCAGAATGCTGCTTGGGAAAAAATTTCGCATAGATATAGAAATCAATAACTAAATTGAATGCGAGGTTATTTTTTTTTTTCAAAAAGGATCCTGCTTTTATTTTTCTAAATTTTGCCAATTGTCTCATTTAAAATGATTCATAAGGCTCATGCGCAAAGACTTTCATTTTATTTAATGGGCTAAAAATTTAAAATTGGCCGAGATTTTTTATAAATGGATAACCGATGCTATGTATCGCATGCCACTTCGACCACGTCAGGAACCTTGACGAATCACTTTAACCTAATAGGCTTTGTACCCATGACTTAAATGAGATACCTTGAAATTATCCCAAGCGTTACTGTCTGGAGATGCCTCTAGCGATTCCAGGGGATCGGTGTAGAATTCGGGGTAGACCTCTTGAGTGGGCCAAAACTTGATGTTTGCCAGGCAAAAGCGACCTGCCACTGCTGAGGTACGGATGGCGATACATTCATCGTAGTGGCCTATGTGGAAACGCTGTCCCACCAGCATTCCCGGCAAGGACTCCGCAGAGGTAGACGCTTCTTTCACTGTGAAATGAACATGACGGCTTTTCGTTAGAAGGATTTTTAAAATACGGACGCGTAGAGTCCTTTTAGAGAGAGCTGAGACAACGCGGCTTATGCATTTCACAAACGGGAATAATGATTACACAAATCGGAGTTTTTTGTAATCTTTGATCAACCCATTCCCGAATTCCTATCTCCGTTCCCTCTCTCATTCCATTGGTTCCCTGCCGTACCCCAAATTTCCCGGTCCATTCCAGTTTCTAATCTTTGCAGTTGGTGAAAATTTAATCTTTCACTAACACTCACGGAGCCTGGGAATTTACCTCTCGGAGAGATTGAGCGACATCAAAATGTGTTGGAAACAGGCTCCAAGAACGCGCGCGTAGTGATGTCATGAGGATAAAATATTTGCAGTCACGTTTATCGAACAGATGATGAATTTATCAGGGTTCAGTTATTCGAAGTTATGGAAATTCCATACGTAATAACTCAGTTTCAGCTCCTAAAAGAGGAAACCGGCTCCTCGTAATATTTTGACGGCACGTGAAACAAGAGATTACTGATAAAGGTAATCAGTGCTTGATTGTGGGTCAATCAAGGGCTGAAAGAAGCATTACGGAACGATTATAAATTTTTTATGTCATATTAGTACATACAATTTCCGCCTAGTCTATTAAGTTAGGTTAATCGCGATAAAAAAAATGCGTCGGATCAAAGAGGAGAGGGCTATTTGCTATCGAGCTGCCCTTGAAACTTTTAGGCGCATTTTTGGACGGAGCTATTTATAGAGTAGACGTCTATTTCGTACACTATTAAGGTGATTCGTCAAGGTATTTTGCGTGGTCGAACTGGTGTGCGATACATCGTATCGGTTACGTAAAAAAATTCGGCAAATTTCGGTTTTTTAGCCCCATATAATGACGATAGTAATGATTATTGCACGCATTGCAGGCATGATCCTAAAAAATCATTTTAAACTAAAAAATTCGCAAAATTCATGGAAATGAATGCTGGATCCTGTCTGGGAAAAACTCCGCATTCGATGAGGAAATCGATAACTGTGCACGTTTGCAGTATCAGTATTCAGTATGCGTATACAGTATGGATAACTGTTGAGTGCGATATTTTTTTCCAAACAGGATCCTGATATCATTTCGCTGAATTTTTCCAATTTTTTGGTTTGAAATGATTATTTAGACTCTTCCGCATAAGGGCTATCGTTCTTCTATTGGCTACAAATTCAAAATCTGCCATTATCTTTGACTTCATCGATGCGATATATCGCACGCCAGTTCGATCAAGCCGCAAACCGTGACGAATCGCTCTAAGACCGGCTTTAAAAATTACGCAGATTTTAACTATAATTATCGCTAAACAGTCAAAATACCCCTTTTCTTTTTGAATATTGAGGAGCCTAAGTTAGAATCCGACCATGGTTATCCAACGCACTATTTTAATCATATTTAACAAACATTTCCACCCTTTTTCGCTTGGTTTTATTCAGAAATCCCAAAACGATATACCTATGGATTTGAGAAAAAAACTGACTGATATACTGCAGAAGCAACAAAAAATCAGAAAACTAATACGTTGATGGTAAATTCAACCTGGGGAAAATCGTGAGTTGATCGAAGGATTCACAGGGACAAAAATAAGGCGAGGGGTTATCCCCTGAAATTGTGGCACCACCCTGGCTGATATGGGCATTTCAAATGAATTGTGATAATACCGCAACTCAAGATAGGGTATTATCGCAACATATTGGGGTATACTACTACAATTAATTGAAAATGTCCAAGTTGGGACTTAATTACTACCTCTTTTCCCCGTGAAAATGCCTAAACAGATCACCATGAGCGTATCGGGAATATGAAAAACCCGCTTCTTACCTCATAATCCGTTTAGAAAATTTGCGCATTTTGAGCCTCCTGCTTCAAAAAGTATAATACGGTAATGATGTGATTTGACGCGGATAGGTCACCCCGGACTCACAACTCCGCGTGCAAAACTCCAATCAGCTGTTCATGTGACGCAGCTCCTTAAAATGAGAACATACCGCAAAAGCACTTCTCATTGAACGCAACTTCGAAGGCAGAAAAGGAAAGATGCAGGAAGAGCGGCGTATGTATTATGTTGTTCATTTTTAAGCGAGAGATTGCATCGCATGACAGTAATTGATTTTAGTTTCTCGTGGAGTTGTAGCGCCGGGGGGTATGAATGTGGATCAAATTACTTTTTGGTCGTGGTTTACTTTTTTAATCGAGGAACTCAAAAGAGGGCCGATTTCTAATGTAAATTGCACGAGATGTAAAGAGTAAATGTTAGATTTTGTTAATACGTTCACAGCGATGACTCCTACTGATTTCTTGTTTTTGCTCTGGCTAAAGTTTGCAACATATCGATCATTTGACACTCAGGATCAATTTTTCAAGATGAAGAAGATGAAAAAGTATACCGAAACACGCATATCTGTCGTCTATACGCATATTAGCGTCATTCACTCTATACTTCATTTTGTTTCCTATATTTTTCTGCTAACTCTATCAGCTATTCCCACTGGTTTTTTAAACATTTTTTTAACATTTTTTCATTTTTGACCAGTTCCCAAGTGTTTTAGTTCGCTTTGCCTCTCGATATTCTTTTCCATCATGCATTGTGACAATTCTTTACTGTAATTATATCGTTTTTGTGTTTTGTTTTAAGTGCTTGCTGAAGATGGGCTAAGCCCGAAATGCATCCAAGCCATTAAACCTTATTCAATTAACAATATGCGTGTTTCGGTATACTTTTTCATCTTCTTCATCTTTATCATAACAGCACGTGAGATGCGTTTATCCAGTTATAAATTTTCAGTGGTAATGTTTTGAAGAAAAAATATCCACCATCCGTGCTGCTAAAATCTGACTTTAAAATCACGACGGATACATTAACATTCGAGAGCTTTGCTGCCCCCTCTCGATTTCTGAATCGCTTGACTCCTCCTTTCCAGATTTCTTGAGGAAAGCATGCTTTCTTAAAAATGTACTTCTTTGTATTTGTATACAGGGTAATGCGGGGTTGAACGGCCATACTGCAGTAGCGTGTTCTATGGGTCAAAATAATACTTTATTGTTGTATTAAGTTTTTCTCTGGGGCCGTTGAACTCTGGATCACTCTGTACTCTTCACAAGTAGTTTTTAAATCGCAGGATCCAATTTTCTTAAGGACATCTGAATACTCACTTTGCACAGCCCATAGCGTAAAGTTCCGCAAGCTCTCCTCGTATAGGTCACTTTGTTGATTGCACAGGTGGTTTGTGCGCGATCTGGGTCGAAAATTCGACAACTTTTCCGATAGCACATGCGATATCCACGACAACTTTCGGCCGCTTTGGTTAGCGTTTTGTTCGCTGTTCCGAGTCGCGGCATGATTATGCACTGATGGTGAGGTCAGGGATGACGATGTTTTTTTGCCGGCAACATGAGTAAACAAAACTACTATAAAAATTGTTAGCACTGCGACAAACGAAGGTTTAGGTCGCTTGGACCATCGATTTGATCCTAGCATCGTGAAATGGATGTTCAGGTTACTCTTTTAATATCATAAAAATAAAAAATGAAACACTTGCGTTTGCGTAGGTATTTTGACTAAATTCATGCTTGATCGACCATCGTATTACAACAAAAAACGATACCACTAATTGTAAGTATATAAAACGGTGAATTCCATCGGGATTTATAACTCGCGGAATGAAACTCCACTCACAATGCACGACACTTACACATATGCAAGCACCATTTTTCAAAACTGTTATTTTACTTCTCAACACGATTACCTAATTTGTCTTGCAATGAAGATATAAAATAGAGAGTAGCACTAATTATTGGTGGATTTTAAACTAGTCGAGATTCTCGAACTCCAAAATTCAAATCACCCGCACAGTTCCCGTGCTTAAACTGAGGTTAAAATGTAAATGATAAACTGATCGCAGACTGAGAGATAAAAGATGCTAAATGCAACGTTGTCGAATTGCAGAGATCTTTGAGCTAAACTTTTGATGATTCATTATCATAAATGGATACTTTATGTTTCTGAAAATAATCACCGGTCTTTCGCAAACGGCATACACTGGACCAGGTCAGTGGGAAAAGTCGGACAAAATCTGGAAATTTTGCATTTTGGGAATACGAAATATATAAGTTTCAGTGTGGTTTCATTGGTTTTTACGTGAAATTTTCTCTCCGTAATGCCCCTTAAAATTGAATTTGTGACGAAATCAATATCAAAATTTGAAATTTCAATCAAAAAAGATACAGAATAGATAACTGAAACATGTAGTTAGTAAATACATCAAACACTTATACAGTAATGACATTTTCGAGGGAGAAAGTTTGATTCTTCCCTAATAGCACTAAAAATACTTGCGAGACAATCGTAAATTTTAAGAAGCCGAATTTTCAATCGAAGCAAATCGACAAAGTTCAATAAGAGAATTTGCAGGTGTCTGAAATTTGATGAATTTCGTTTTTAAGTGGAAACTACTGAGCGATAAGTGTCAAGTGCCCCTATACATACAACAGCAAATTAAATTTTACTTGCACTTTTCATCAGTCCTCGGTAGTATAGTGGTCAGTATCCCCGCCTGTCACGCGGGAGACCGGGGTTCGATTCCCCGCCGGGGAGGATAGTTTTTATGGTAAAATGTACGTTCTGGGGAATGTTAGTGCTATGCCTCACCTCATGTTCAATTTTTCAGAAGATTTTCTTCGTAGTTAGATCTAAATTATCTAAAAATTTCAGGAGAAAACATTCATAACACTCCTCAAAAATAAACATTTTATTGCAGGAAACTTGGCAACTCTCGAATACCTTTACGACATTTTTCCTCAGCACGGCAGTATAAGAAGAAATACGAAACCCCCGAGAGCAAATAGAGCCCCTCACGGGTCGTTCAATGATCTATTATCGATATTTCCCCATTTGAAGCTATGGTGAAGAATCGATTATGAAGGTGTTCGTAGTGAACACCATGTTTATCAATCCTTTTCCATATTTTTAAATGACATATCAATCGATATATCGCAAATTACGCCACGCTAATTGTCAGAGGGGCAGTTTCCCTTGCATACATGAAGACTGGCAGCGTTGATGTCTGCCTCACGCCCAGGTCAGGTGACATGCGCCGGAAAATGATAACGGTTTTACTAAAGTCCAACGAATGGCCAAGAGAAGAGAAGGTAACAATCTAAGCGAATAAATAGCCTGTTTAGGTCAACAAAGCGATTCGCTCCCGTTACCCATTTTTGTTCTATCGAGAGAAATTCGCAATCGTTTTTCCTTATCAACACGCATACAGATATTTCAGTCCGCTGAACTCTTGACCGAAAGTTTCGGAGGGGGCCCGTCACGGGTATTCTGCCGCGTTAAGGGAAAACGCTGGATGAACATTCGCATGATGCCACATGTTCCCTGAAAAAAAAAAAAAAAAAAAAAAAAAAAAAAAAAAAAAAAAAAAAAACTAGGGGAGCAAGAAAGCAAAAGTTTCGAAGAAATGCGTGCATATTTTTCATTGAAATTTTCAGACGTTATAGATGGAATTGCGAACACAATATTCTGAAAATTTGAAAGATCAGGAATCACAGTTTCCAATGTTCCAGTTCAAACTAGGGGAGCGAGAAAGCAAAAATTTCGAAGAAATGCATGCATATTTTTCCTTGAAATTTTCAGATGTTATAGATGGAATTGCGAACACAAAATTCTGAAAAATTGAAAGTTCAGGAATCACAGTTTCCAATTGAAAAGTGTAGCCCATTCAAGAGGGTGCAAAATTAAGTTCTAAAATACTGTGCCTCCGAACTTGAATGCGCAACATTTTGACGATCGATTTTTGGGTCCAAAATAGGACATTCCGTTTCCTTGCATGGAGGTTTTCTTTTATTTTTTCTTTTTTTTCTCTTTTTTTTGGGTAATCGAAAGGAAAAATAGCGAACTCCTTTGGGAATATGACAATTTAACCTACCTACGGCTTCCACTCGTTTCGTGGTATCACGTTTCTATTAATTTATTAGCAGCAAGAGAGATTACAATGTGAGATCGAAGACAAAAAGCAGAATCAGTGAAAGTACAGGAGGAAGAGGATTTCGTCCGTGATGGTTGCTCAGCAGGTTAAACTGAGGCCGGATTTAAGCTGACTACATTAAACCAAACCTCATGTTTGCATGTATACACTGATCCTGCCGAAATTATCCTGGAGGGATGTATCGTCACCATACATGCCTGCAGAACTGCTGAAAAATCAGCATTTTTCCCATTTATACCAAAGTAAATTATCCACTTTTTATCGCACAACGTGGCAACCCTGAATTCATCAGCTGCGGCACCGTACGGGAGTAAAAGTTTCTCTGAAAATGTGTTTTTTTTTGGGGGGGGGGGCAAAGCCCGTTAAAGCCTTAAAGACTTTCCGACTTTCGTCTTTAGCACTTTTCTAAGGCGTCCGATTTTTGTGAAAATTGGGTTTGATGGGTAATTTAGCTTATTTATTTCTTGTTTTGTGGTTTAAAAGGTCAACCCTTTCATGAAACAGCTTTAAAGCCAAACTTTCTACAGTAATAATAGCTGTACTGCCGTGCTAAGGAAGAACGCCGTATGAACCTTTGGGTGTTGCCAAATTTTCTTTGATAAAACACGAGTTTCCTGGTAAACTTGTGAATATTGTCCTTCCAAATTTTCAGATAATTTTGTTCGTAATTTTACCTGATGCTCCTGAAAATTTTAAGGAAAATATTCATAACCTTCCACAAAAATAAACATTTTATCGAAGGAAATTTGGCAACTCTCGAATGTTCATACGGCGTTCTTCCTTAGCACGACAGTGTATATTTTCAATGTGGAGATTATTAGCTAATCAGATGCGGTAGGAAATGTTATGTGTCGGTGCTGTGCATGCGGAAACATGGATTCCCTCTACGGTGTTTCCTGTTTCCTCTCATCTGTTAGGTGACGCACGCCCGGTATAAAGCGATTTAATAGCGGATGAGCTACATTTTGCAAGAGAAAGCCACTATTTCTGACGGATTATCCTATCCATGAAAAGCACATGTTTCCGCGTGCAAAATTTGGACCGCATTTTTTATCAGAAGGAAACTAACGCAATTTTTGAGGGAATGGAGTTAAAAGTTGAGAAGAGGTTTAGAGGAGTGGAATTAGTAGATCTGAATAAAGACTGTCATTCCCTTTATCGTTTAATGTATGCAACACATTTTCTTCAAAAACAATTTATTCAATCAAGAATTTTGAATTTAAATTGAGGCACTGGATGCGAAAAGGGCACGTCTCGATTGCAGTGTTTCAGAATCTCTGTTGCTAATCAATCCCTTGGAGAGGAATTTTATGGGTGATTTTGCCAGAATGCTTTCCATGGAAAATTGGAGAATCATAAGGAATATTCAGTGAAATTTTTAGTGAAATGGACGCATTTACTTTTCTTACAATCAATGAAATATTAGAGGAGACTCTGAAACACTGCAACCAAGAAGTGCCCTTTTTGCATCTAGTGCCTCAATGGAGATGTTGCATGTGTAAGGAATTTGCGATTTGACTGTTGATTCTTATGTAAAGGTTCGCAAGAACCACGGTGGTGCCACTGGTTTTCTCTGAAATCATCTCCCAAGCTCAAAAAAAGCTCTTAAGTTGAGGCCAAAATGGAGGGGATATCCCACGATATCCTGAAAGTCCACCTCTACATCGAGACGAACTCTCCATGCAAAGATAGGGAGCAAATACATTAGCAGTGATACCGCGTTTTCAGTTTTAGAGTCCCCAAATAAAGTGGCAGCCCTGTCAATGTATTTGCTCCCTATCTTTGCATGGAGAGTTTGTCTTGATGTAGAGGTGGACTCTCTGGAGAGCGTGGGATATCTCCTCCATTACAGTCTCAACTTGAGAGCCTTTTTTGAGCTTGAGAGTTGATTTCAGAGAAAATCAGTGGCACCATCGTGTTTATCTCGCAAACTTTTACATAAGAATCAACTGTCAAATCGCAAATTCCTCACACATGCAACATCTCCAATGATGATTTACATTCAGGTGTTCGAGTATCTCACGAGGGGGCCAACCTAGATCTCTAATTCTAGTAAGAACTTTTTTTTTACATTTTTTCGGTAGCTCCAATGCTTAATCGATGATAAAATGAACATGGTCATGTACTCGTAATGAGCAAGATTGAAATTTTTTCTGTAATTAGAGCACCTTCCCTGAAATGGAATCACACACCAACCTTTCCTAAAATTACTAAAAATAAGAAGATGCGTGCGTATTTTCAGGTACGCTGGATGATTATTTCCAAATTTCCCAGAAATATTTAAAGTGCATCAATTTTAGCAGAGAAAGCGTTTAACACGCAATGCAAGAGATCTGATTTTATTGTCAGAAGGTTTTTCATGCCGAAACAAGGTAAAATGTTGGTATAGTTGCCGAGACTTTCGTTTTCAATAGCAATTCTTTTGATCTGGTTTACTGTGATTTATGTATTTTCAATCGATTATAAATAGTCACACTCAGTCGAGATAGTCTGCCTAAATAAGTATACTATTCTACATGCATTTAAATAGACATTTTTCGCTGTGTCCCTAAGTTTCCCACACTCCTTGCCAGCACACAATGGATCGAATCAAACAAAGAGGTCGGACATTACACTTCTGACTGAAACTGCAAATTCTGATGTTTATTTCGTCACATTTGAACTTCTAAGGGGTAAATCCAGAAGAAAATTTCACGAGGAAACGAATGGAACCACTTTTAGAACCCCAAAATTGTATATAGACAGAGTTATGAGCTTTTAAAGTTTCCAAATTTTGTCCGACCTCTTCTGTTGACTCGTCCACTGTATGCGGTGCAATACGAATGATCAAGTGGGATGAGGCATTGGAAGCATCGGATTTCTACATGAAAGGCAGGACATTTTCTACTGGGTTACTTTCAAAGGAAATGTTTCGAGAAAATCAACAAAGCCACTTTCAAACACGTGTGTTTTGCATTAACGAAGATAAAAGCTTTTAAAGTCTCCACGTCATGAACAAAGCCTTTTCCCATTGCCTCACTCACTCACGGCATTCTAATATTCAAGATAAAAACTTATAGAACACAGCTCTCCGTAGAAATCTCTGCTTATCTGAATGACGATTAATCTGACTAGTTCAAGGTTCCCAGTTTTTCTCTTGTTGAAATTGATTTAATTTCATTTTCAATTTTTTATTTTTTTCCATCAACCGATTTTTAATTTAAGTTAGCGGGAAAAAATAAAGCCAAAAATTTCTGTGGATTTTTGTTAATTAAAGTTCAGACGTCATCTGCCGTCTGCCGTGCTGAGAAACATTGTTCTATCAACCAGTGACGTCCAGTGGGAGTTGCAAAATATCTTTTGATGAAATAAAAATGATCAAAAAACCCCATGATTCTACTTTTATTTGAATTTTTTAAAGAATTTGATTAACTATTTGGATTGATATTCCCGAAATCAGCCTCAATATGTCTGACATCGCCTGACTATCTCCGATGTTTTATTTTGGATTAGAAAACGATGCAACATTGAAACATGTAAATTTGTGAGTCTATTATTCGTAATCCAGGTTACATTCAGGGAAAGTTCACATGGTTCAGTTTGATGGTCTGTTAAACAGATAATATAAGAAAAGAAAGTTAGGCACTGTGGAATGTAGTCTGGCTGATTCCGTTTAAATCCATCCATGCAACTCGGAATTTCTGGAAAATTCTGGTAAAAGTATTCGTCACATACGACATTTTCCTCCAGATCAAATAATTTACCTATCCGGGCGTCATGAAACGAAATCCAAACGTCCATTCAGCGTTTGCTTTTAGGGACGGTATAGCCGTGCTGTCTGAAACCAATTTCCATAACATCACTGAAAAAAAAACTCCGGCCGTGGGAGCCGCAATTACGGGCTATATAGAGCTACCGTCCGTTCCGGGCTCAAAGGCCGGAAATTCCGGCTGCTGGAGCCGTAGCTTCGGCCTCTGAACCCGGAGCAATCGAAGTTACGGCTCCAGCAGCCGGAATTTCCGGCCTTTGAGCCCGGAACGGACGGTAGCTCTATATAGCCCGTAATTTCGGCTCCCACGGCCGGAGTTTTTTTTTCAGTGATAAAAATTTCCATGACGTAAAAGTGTAAAAATGAGGAACATTGATGTTGCGCGGCTCTTCCAATAGCTCTAAATTTTCAATGCATTTGCAAACGCAATGGAAGTGTTTTAGCGAGAGATTTGAAACGTTTTTTCAAAATTATTTTTTGTGCGAGCCACTTATGACGAGATTGCGTGTTAACTTTTACGAACAAATGGGTAATATTCCTCCGGAGAAAAATTTGGATCCCTTCGACGTGTAAGAGCGTATACCTCAATATCCATCTGAGCTCTGTTTTACATATAAATGCATGCTTTCTAGGGCTCATGCTCATGCGGAAATCGAATTATGCCCTCACACCAGAGAAGCGATGACGAACTGGAATTTTCAAATCATTGAAAAGTGGAAATTGAAAAGTGGATCATGCGCAATTTGACTTAAAGCCACTTGTTTTGCCTCATCGTCACCTGAAAAGAGAGCACTAGTTCCTATTCCGCTTCCACACACACTGATTTTCAATTTTACCGTGTTGTTGAAAGTACATGTCTTTTCCTTTTGACCGACCATCGTTAAAGCTCATCGAAATATTAAGTGCAGCAAGAGGAATTCGACACAACTTTTGGACTTGGAGTTTTTCGCTTATTATTTCGAAGTTCGACGTTCAACCGTGCTGAATGCGCACTGTTGAATGAAGCCATGAAGTTTCTGCACATTTTTGCAGTATTTTACTACATCATTATCCTAAAAATTCTATCTCATCATCTCACAGGTTGGTAAACAATTTTCCAATTAATGATTCCATTAGTCCTGCCTCTTTTCAATTAATTTGTAATTTCCACATGGTAATAGCTTTGCCATGCTACGCATATCGCAAAAAAAAAAAAAAAAAAAAATGGGCAAATGTGGGGCAAAGTCTTATTCTGCAAATCCACAATAAATACGATCAAATAGAGAGTAAATGTTTTTAGAATTCAAAAAAGTCTGTTGATGTGCCGGATCACTATTCAGGAAGCACTGGATAACGAAAATATTAGACAACCTTTATTATCGGCAAAAAAAAGTGGGAGAAAGAGGTAATATTGGCCAACCTTTTTTGTTTGTTGAAATTAGTTTTAAAACTTAATAGAACGGGAAAAATTACCTGTTTCATGAGCTGGAAGTACGATATTGTTTGGCAATCTGATTGTGAGTGAATTGGTCGATATTGAATGCAGTAAGTTATGGATGATACGCCAGCAATACGTAACCCTCTCTATTGGTAAAAAACACAAAAAATAAAAATATGTATCATCCTCATTGCTCCGATGTTGTTCGACATACCATCATTAAAATTCCCCAAATCTTATCCACCTTTACTTAGGGAAAAAAGCGATAAGGGTTAAGTTCTAACTTGGACATTTTCAATTAATAATTGTGGTAGTACCCGAATAAATTAGTTTACTAACTGAAATATTGTGGTACTTCCTCAACCTGAGTTGCGGCACAACCAAAATTAATTGGAAATGCTCATATCATCCAATAAAATGGGGTAGTACTGCAATTTTAGGGGACAATACTCCTAACACTTTTTTCCAGTGTATATTCAACAGCGGTTTCCGACGATTTTTAGGATTTTAAGGGATAACGATTTTTCACTTAAATATTAATTTGTACTATTTTAACTAAAAAAGTCAGTTCCTCATTCTTTGCGTCATCCAAGCTTTAAACTACAAAGCAATTTATTATGCTACCTTAGTACAGTTAATTTACTGCACCTATTTAACTTTGTCACAGAGCAGAACTTATGTAAAATGGTTCTTCTTTAAACTCAATTGTTGCATGATCATTAAGGGGAACCGGGTTGCGTTACGAAACGATATACACGGGGGGGGGGGGGGGGCTAAATCCCCGAAAAGTGCGTTACGTAATTTTTGAATGATCCCTAGTTATCTACTCGCTAATAATTATTTTTCTACTGAGCGTATCTGTTTTTCCTTCTAGAGGCCATGCAATTTTCGCACTCTCTTTCTAAAGGAAAAACTTTTTTACTTTCAAACCTCTCCTCCCGTACGAGACAATCCTCAGCTTCCATTGGTGGATCATCATTCAGGACTGACGGCTCGACTGTTGATGACACCGAGACGCCGCGACAGGGTAAATAAATCGTTAGCTCCGAAGAGGAGTCAATTCTGGGAATCCAAATTTTACAGGGGGAAAACAAATCCAAACTCTGATGCAGTATATAAACAGTTAAATCAAAATATGTAATTGTTTTGAGCCAAGGGGCACCACATTGAATTGTTGAGTGATCCATATGTTAGAAATTAGAGAAAAAGAACCTCATTAGTGAGAAAAAAAAAAAAAAAAAAAACACTAAGAAATGACCCGAATACTGTATGTAACAAGGTGGAAAAATAGTGCTTGGTCCACACCATTTCTCCACCTTGAAACCTTATTAGTAGAGTCTTAAAAGTAGGAGCTCCTCATCAGGAGCTGGAAAAAAGTAACTTGTTTCAATTTGTAACATTCTTGAATTTGCTGTCTTTAGAATATTTTACTGTTTGCCTAGGCATTTGACAAAATGCCTGATTTGACAATTTGCCTTCAACAGGTATAAGGGTTTTGAATGGAATTTAAGTAAACTGGATATTTGCATTTTATTTTCAGGTGCTACGTCAGGGCTGATGCTAAATAAATCCATCTCGAGTAAACTCAAGTCTGTCTTTTCCAAAAAATATAGTCATCTTAGCAAAGAGGAAAAGGAAGAACTACAAAAGAAACGCGATGCTGAGGACTTTCGACGAGCATACGCGTCTAGAACAAGTTGTGAGTAATATTGTGTATTTTTAAGTTTTTGTGATTCAAGAGAAAGTTAAGATCATATGCAGAGTTTCAAACTGATCAAAATTCACCTATAGACGAAGTACAAACTGGACAGTGTTCGGCAAAATGGAATCAAATTTCTAGGAAGAGACGAAATAAGCTCTTCGAAAAGATACCTATATGTTATGCAAAATGTTCGTTTATTCCAAGATGGAGAACGATTTGGATTTGAACGATGTATCTGACTCATTTGAATGATTGGAAACATTGAATTTAGTCAAAGGGTGATATTTGCCAGATGATTCATTTTGATTAATAGTAAAAATATTCTAATGTTTAGATAGATACGTTTTTCGTAGTGCTGCTCCGAGTACCCACATTACGTAGATGATTTCTANAAAAAAAAAAAAAAAAAAAAAAAAAAAAAACCAATATGTTCTTCTGCCTTTTAAGGAGCCTTGAGTGGATTTCAGGCAACATGCAATAATTTGAACTAATTTCGGTTAAATCAGTGCATATCTCTATTATACAGCTACAAGCAAAATCTTGGAAGCACTATTTCTGACGAACTGCCGGACCTATAAGGATGATCTTTACATGAATGTCATCTGTTGTAGGTGTAGATGTGCAAAAAATTATGGAACCCCGAACTTTTAATGTTGTAGAGCTTTTAAAGCTCATGTCACTTAAGTCCAATGTTAATAGCGTGAGATATAAGTCGTTTCCGCTAGAAACGTCGAGGTGTGGGATTCTACCTGAGTGACTCGAATAAACAAAAAAACAATGGAAAAGCTCGTGAAGGGCTCCTCATTCGAAGCGTTGAGGAACGGTGCATCGCTCAGGGTTTAAGGTTCAAGGTCCAAGGTATAAGGTTTTTACTCAATTTTTCCTCATTCTTCCGGCTTCGATTTGTGGCATTGGTCAATTTACTTGATTGCTGAATTTCTTTTAATATTTACAGCAGATAAAAAGTGAGAAGTCAGGCGCTGCGTCGCGTTGGGACGGACCAAATATTATTAACTCTTAACGGTCGAAATCCGATTTTTTTTTTTTAAATTAAGCATTTAAAAATAACGTAATAAATGGAAATTTCTCCAGTAAGTGGACTGTGAAATTATGTACATCCAGCTATTCCTCATCATTTACAAATCTGAGTGTTACGTCAAAAATTTTGAAATCGATGCAGCTCGAACACAAAATGGTGTATTAAAATGGAAGAACATTTTTGCCTATACATAAGCGTATACCGTATAGGGTCCGCGAAGCGGGCCTGAGGGCGCGAGGCGCCCTCTCGGGGGTCGGGCCGCGTAGCGGTCAGGGGGCAGGGCCCCCTAGTTTTGGTATACGTTTGTATCTGGCATATGTTACCAGTCGCACACTAACTATTGCGCCATAATTATGAGGAATAATTGTTCCAGGAATTCGTTGTCTTTCTTCTTTCTAAAACGGTTGAGAACACCTTAATTCTGCCTGATGACATTATTTTTTTGCTTAGATCGCCATGAAAAAAAATGGAGGGAATGCTGGCATCACTGCAGGGATAGCTATGGCTACTTCGTTGATCCTAGGACACTAGTAAGCCACACGATTGCGGAGGAGGAGCTAATAATAGAGAATCAATGCATATTCACGAACCTAAAATGTGTGTGCAAGTTGTCGCAGCCGCTTTCCGACCTGTTCTTGTTTTGGAGATTACAGCTTGGAGATTTTCGGGAAATGAACATGAATTTCAAGAGGAAGGAAGTCTTTGAGTTACTTAAGGTGGAAGGAGTGCAGGTTTACGGTCGCGAGGACTTGAAGAAATTGGTGTTTGATAGTTTTCATAAGCTTGGCGTGGCATACGACGAAGAAAGTAAAGTTGAGGCGGAGAAGAGATTGTGGAGAGCACGGCAGAAGAAAACAGCAGCCCAGAACACCCAGTCGAAACGTGAAAGTTCACAAAGACTTGAACTCGAAGAAGATGAGAAGGAAACAGAGAGTGAGCTAGAAGTAGGTAGCCCACGGATAAGCTCGGGAAGTAGTCCTCGGAGAAGTCCAGAGGTGAGAGCACGGCAGCGTCCACTGGATTTACATGGCGTTTCCCTGGCAACGGAGCCATATAGTAACGCATAGACATGTAAATGGACTGCATTTTGCAATTTGGAACTATAAATTATAGCCCGGTTTTAAAACAACGTATATGCCATTAGTTCCCCCGTGCATATACGTGTTTTTTCAGATGAACCAGAATTTATAGTTCCAAATTGCAAAATGCAGTCCAAATCGTCACGGCATTCTAAAAAAATTGGACTGCATTTTGCAATTTGGAGCTATAAATTCTGGCTCATCTGAAAAAACACTTATGTGTATAGGGAAACTAATGGCACATACGTTGTTTTTAAACCGGGCCGGAATTAATAGTTCCTAATTGCAATTACATTTAGTCCGATTGTAATATATTTATGTGAATGTATTATATTTTTGTATTTTTTTGTTTTTAATGTATTTACTTATTTAATGAGCTAATTAATCACCAAAGTATATAAATATAGCTAAAAAAAATAATTTGTTTTGCCTAGTTCTTAATATAGAAATAATTCAGCTAATATTAATTATAAAAGATTAGCCGATTATATTTTGAGAGACACAATTATTTAAACCCATGAACCTGCCAAAAACTGTTGAATGAACACAAACAGATATACATTTGGCAACGAACCAAGTTATATAAAATATGTGCAGCGCTGTGATTAATCCTTAAAAAACATCTTATCTATAATTAAATAAAAACCCAGTCAACAAAGTGCGTACCAAAGTTAAATTAACTCCATTTTGCAATTAGGAACCACTTATCTGGCTTTATTTAGGAACAACGCATGTACCGTCAGTATCCTTATGCACACAAGTTTTTTTGCAGATGAGCCAGAAATTGTGGTTCCAAATAGCAAAATGTAGTCCAAATGATCACCAATACATCACTGAGCAACGAGGGAGCCTACACGTAAAAGTGGTTTCACCTGCATGCTTCTATTTAAAATTATATTGTGAAAATATGTAAATAAAGAGAAGAAAATTATTTGGGTTTCATGTAATGTTTTATCATTTGAAATGAAAATAAAATATTAAACCGTACAAAAACATCAAAACCATAAGTTGAATATCGGTGACGTCGCAAGTTTGAATAATCCCGTCAACACAGTGCAACCGGCGCGGGGCTAGCGCGCACGGCGCGGAAAGCATATTGACGCCTTACAGGACCGCAGGATACTTCATGCATTGCGCGTACAGCACGGTGCTCGCGCGACGTCAAGTAGCGCCTTATAAGTCTGCAGGATACTTCATGCATTACGCGTATACCACAGTGCGCGCTCAAGTCGCAGGTAAGTTGTATTTTGCCGAACCTACCCCCGTCCTGGTGTGCGGTCCCTTTTTTTTTTTTTTTTTTATAAATTGTATTGATATTAACCAATACAATAATGTCACTACTACCTAATAAACCTAAGGTATCTATTGACTATTTTTAATATTAAGTTACAGTTTTAAAAGTAAAGAACGTATAATAAGTATTCTAATACGATACTTATTATTCTAACTAACAGTATTTAATACTGCAGTTGTTGTCTTAATATGGTGTGCGGTCCCTGGCGCACACGAGCTTGCAATCCTAGGATCACAAGATCGTTGAGATTTTGCAATCCTGTAAGGTTCCCAGTGAAATTATGATTTACGAGTGGAATTTTTTCAAGTTGGAATGCTGTTACGTTCCATCGTCTGGAAATCGCCGAACTTAGGTAACTTCCAGGGAGGAAAAGTGGAACTTTGTTTTCATCACAATTGTGCACAAATTCCCGAGAGGAAATTTGTGTGGGAGATATTCTTGGTATCGCATTCACTCAAAAATGAACTCTGACAATCTAACCTAACTATGGCAATTTTTGCAAAATAGGTGCACGTGCGCCTATGGCTATAATATCGGAAAATAATGGGGGGAGGGAGGATCCAACTCGGCACCGTGATAGGCCAGTCTCTTGTTTATTAATTGAAAAGTTATAGTTTTTTGACTTTAAAGGTCCTGACGATGAAAATTGTGCCGAAAAGCTTCGACCAAAAATTATATTGAATAAAATAGTTTTTATGTAAGTTGATGCTTGCATACTTTTTAGCACTTTGGCTACATACCCAACGACCAAGATTGATAAATACATAAATTAATGTGAAAAAAGTAATTTATAAAACGTAATTGTATTAACAGAGATATAGTTACGAATTGCGTTTTGCTGGCCACGAAGAAGAGGCCAATAATTACACAATTTTTATAGATTCTTATAATTTTTACCTGATGTTTCTTTCACCTAAAATCGCCAGCTCGGAACTACAAAGAGTCGCTACGCCAAATTGCAACGTCGTCGTAGCAAGTTTTATTTCCATTTGCTAGGACTTTGAGCGGTAATCGGAGAGTTCATCATTTTAAAAGATAGGCGATTATCGAGGGAAGCACTCTCGTCAACTTTTTTCAGTAACACGTCATCAAAAGCTTAAGTGCAAAAATGTTTTTATCGTTTTGACGCATGAGTTATTTCCCGAACATTTTCCGGGCCTCAAACGGACGTCAGCGGCAGGAACAGTAAATGACCGGCAAGCAGGAGACCAATTCGGCAACATCGCGTTTTAGGCCAAAACATTTGGCATTAATATTTTGATCATTGCCTACCGACAACTTAGTTTATTCAGATAGTTATAGGACCCCGCCTTTTGGACCCCTTTAATAGCTGTACAACTGAATGTTTTAATTGTAAATCGTCAGGGATCCTTTCAAGTTAGCGAGCCCTGCATCATTCGGGGCATTATTGGGTTAATACCCCTCCCTTCCTTCATCACATTATACGACTAGTTGCCTTCAATATCTCGATAGGCAATGTGAGGGACTTGGAAGCAGTAATAGTTGCTTGCAACATATCGGCAACGCTCATATTCATAACCGTAGCGGTTTCACCCGTTCCGATCAGTTCGCCTTCAATTTTTCGATAGGCAATATAAGCAGCTTCGGAGCTGTAATAGTTGCTCGCAGCCTTTCGGCCTTACTATTGGGTTTTTCATAGATACAGCGGTTTAATCGTGTTACTTCCAGTTATTATCTAACGTTTGTATGTTCAGTTACAATTTTCCTTTTTTACCTGCAACCCAAAGCTGTACGGATTTCAATAAATTGAAATTACATTCGAAATCATCTGATCCAATTTATTCCTCTTAATCATGCAGCTCGCAATCTACAAATATGAGCTTTAGTGATAGGCTTTCAATAGGGTCAATCTTATTTTGTAATCACCTTTAATTTTCAGATCCTCAGTTAAAAAAAAAAATTCCCAGGTCTAAAAAAACGTGCGTGTGTTCTTTTCACTTGTGGGATAAAAGATTCAATAAATATATTTCATATGTGTTTTGAAGCTTGACAGAAGTTTGAAAGATATTTTTACGCCCTTCCTCAAAGACTACGATTACTCTCTCAATATCGGCAACCTAATGAAATTCTTAATAAAAGCCAATTTAACGACGAAGAGGCCATTTTTACGAGTAATAACGATTAAACATAAATTCACTTTATTTAAGCAAATGTCTGCTGGCGAATGAAAGAATGTTATTCATTAAAATTCAAAAACTTGTGGCATCTTCCGATTTTTCTCACCAGATACTTTAAGACCTGAACACAAAATCTCAATTCAGTAACGAGAAAAAACCCGAAACATAAATTTTCGTTTTGAATAGCATAAAGCTCACGCTCCTCTGGGGACACATATCCGGCTAAATTAGGTCTCAAAAAAAGGTTGGAGATGAAACTAAAGTTTTTCAGTTGTGGGTAATTGATTCGAATGTTTCTTTGACAAGTTACACGGTTGCTTGAGATCATTCCCTTCTATTTCCGTTGCGCGTTTTTTTGTCCGCGTAAAAAAATATACTCTTCGCATTTTTACAAGAGGTAATTCGTAGAGATTCCCTAAAAAGATACTCTAACTTTCAATGAAAAAAAGAAAAGTAATCTGGTTAATGCACGCGCCTCATCAACAGATTGTGTTTGAATTCACTGTTTGTTATCATATTCAAACTTAAATTTCTTAATCACAAATCCATCGAGTGTAATCAAATTATTGGTCGATAAGACCTACTAGATTGATCCAGGCACGTATCCAGGATATTTTGTCGGAGGGGGGGACTTGTGGGGTCCCCCTACTACGGGGGGGGGGGCTTGTGGGGTCCCTCTACTACCAGGAGGGTCTGGGGGGTATTCCATATACCCCCCAGAGCAAAGGATGGGGGTCTGGAAAATAGTAGAAATTTGTAATGTAATTAGACGCATTTCGAGGCTTCCGTGACGCAGATTTTCCATCAATGTCTGCAGAAAAATTACGTTTCCTTTTTGAACTTTCAGCAAAAAATGCATATATGCATTCAAAAAGATCCTGAAAATTTTTGACTCTATTTGGACGCATTTCGAGGCTTCCGTGACGCCGATTTTCCATCAGTTTCTGCAAAAAAGTTACGCCTTTTTTTTACTTTCAGCATAAAATACTTTCAAATTATATGCATTCAAAAAATCTGGAAAATTTTTGAAATTTTAACTCTATTTGGACGCATTTCGAGGCTTCTGCAACGCAGATTTTCCATCAGTTTCTGCATAAAATTTACACTTTTTTTTACACAAAATTCTTTTGAATTGTTACATTCAACAAAGTTGGAAAATCTCAGAAATCTCAACTCTATTTGGACGCATTTTGAGGCTGTTCTGACGAAAATTTTAGGAATGAACATGATGTCTTCATTTGAGACTCTACATTAAAACAGATAAATATCTTCGACGATCTCAAATTTCTTCTTTTCTCGCACTTTCTCATCTTCTGTCACCTCTTTCCTTCTCTCTTTTCCCCCTTTTTTGGCTTTCGCCCCCCCCCCCCTGGATACGTGCCTGGTTTGATCGTGCGAACTTGAAAAAATCCTGTTCCATATCGCTCAACCCCATTTTGCAACGTTCCTCCGTCAAATTCTGTCTGTCAGAGCCGTCAGAAGATCGTGCAGTCAATATTTTTCATCACGATTAGATGTCATATTGCAAGCCCTGCGTGAGTATTTGATGGTGACATTATCTACGTCACTGAAATGTTGAACCTGAATGCCGCATATTAACATTTAAATTTTGCCTAATGTCCTCCGATAAAGTATTCGTTTTGGGGAAAAGTTACGGATATTTTAACTTGAAATTCTCAGCAACGCTGGGTTGTCATTAATGAAATTCTCAACAACAAAAAAACCAAAGAAAAAATTACGGGGTCTCCTTTCGAAATAATTTTTTTTATATCAGAGGATGTGGCAACTTCCATTCGGCGTATACGTAAGCCCATATGACATGACAGATGACGTCTGAACGCTTTTAAGTGACCCGCCGACAAGAACCCCCAGCCTTTCTGAGACTAAAATTTCAAAAAAAAATTCAACAGAGAATGAATTAGAGGCCTTGAAAAAGTTCCATTAGACGTCAGACAGATGAACAAAGTTACAAGTTTGTATTCCACAAGCTCAAATCTCTATCACTAGAAGACCTCACAAAGGATCTAGTCAATAGTGGAGGTTTGATATAATGTGGAATCTTTAAAAACTTGCAGTTAGCAATGGACGTACAATTTCCAACATTTGTTTCGTTGGTTTTCTCGTAAAATTTAAGATGAGGAGTATCGCTTAAAATGTATAATATAATAAAATAAACCTAAAAACTTGCAATTTTAATATCGGTCTGCATCTCTCGGCGGCTTATTCAACTGCGCGCCGGTCGAGGACTCGGGGGTGACTCTTGCAGGTAAATAACATAGAGTTTCTGATTAAATGCATGTGGAGCGATGCCATCACTATGGGCTCTCTTTCCTCTGACATTTAATTTTTTGTCACATCTTGTTATATCGTTTTGCTGGGCCATTTCACTGATTTTTACAGCTATCTGAAAGTCATAGTCCCTCAATGAGCTCGCTTTATTCTCATGTGCAAAACCGCACTTATCGCATTGTTTCAGAGTTTCTGGTTCTTCTTCATGTATTTGTTTTATTTTATTTTATTTAGTTATTTTTTAGGAGAGACAAGCCCGATTTAAAGCTTGAAATTCAAACAGAATATTCTGCTCACAAAGAGGGAAAATCAAGGAAGTTTTTCAGAAGTTGTGTCGACTAGTTTTCCTACGAAATCATAAAACATGATAGGAGGTCTACTTCGTCACAATCGGAGATATGTGCGCTTTCGCTTTGTGGCCGTCAAAATGTTCATTTTATTCACAGTTCTCTCTAAAGATCTACCGGGCCAATTTTAATGATGCAGCTATCGATTAGAGATAGTTCTTTAAGGGCCGTGCATAAATTACGACACACAAGCGAAGGAGAGGGGAGGGGTGGTCTAGCGGTGGGTGACGGGCCCTGGTAAAAATTGGCGATAGGAGCTGCGTTTCAAAATACCATAGGAGTTCTTATAGCCGACTGAAGAAGGCGATAGAAAATCATACAGCTGGCTGTAGAAAGTGGAAAAAATCATACGGCCGGGCTACACGAAGCGATATAAAATTAAACAGCCGGGGTATAGTTCCTATTGCCTGGCTTTACACTTTATCGCCTAGCTGTTGCTTTTTCGCCATCGGCTATAAAAGGCTATAAGAAATTGTGTAGAAATTCGTATCCTTTGTAAATCCTTAAGTTTGTACGGAATCACCTTAATATTTACAAAACGCACATTTTATTTTCCTTTACTACATATTTTTTTTCATCAATTAAAATGAGAATAATCCATTCAGAGTGTGCAAACATTTCAAAGTCATGAGTTGAAACACGCTGACTCCACGAGATTAAATATTAGAGCCTAACACAAAGCGGAGCGGCGGCGCAATGGTGCCTACAAACCTAACAGGGATACTTCACGCATTGCGCAATGCGTGAAGTATCCCTGTTAGGTTTGAAGGCGCCAATGCGCGTTTCGCGCTGGCTGCCCGCCCGCCGCGCCGCAGCGTCGTTTAATTTTTCAACTAAAAGTGTATCGTGGCCTCAATTCTGTTCCCTTTTAAAAGGACACAACATATATTTACTACTCGATAAAATAAATTAATTATGTTCTTAACGCTGCAGACTATGTCTACAGATATTTTGCAATTTGCTCCTAAAAAGGGGGGGGGGCTTATGCTAAGGATGGCGCAATTTTTTGATAGGGGTCTTGCAGTGGATTACGGTTGGATACGGTGAGGAGGGGAGAGTCAAAAAATTGAAAAAAAAAAATGGGTGACATAATTTATGAACGGCCCCGCAATATGCTCGCTCTATTTATAAATTGGACGTATTTCTGTCAAACAGAATTATGTGCATTGAGACATGAGCCCTGAGCCCCATAAGAATATATGCATAGCAGGGCTCACGTCATAATGCACATAGTTCCGTTTGGCAGAAATACGTCCAATTAACTCACAGCAGCCCGCAAGCCGCCTCTTGGAGGTTGGACTGCGGAATGGAGGGAAATTCCCCCTAGAATATTCATAAAAGTAGACGGTTTCGACTATTTATGACGCAAAAAAAAGAGAAAAAAAGTTTACCAACTCGCAAAAATTACTTTTGACGACGAAAGCTTGGCGACCTCGCTCTATACTCGTTCGCCATCATAGCCATCTCCTATGTTTTCTAGGTACCCGTGCGGTATGTTAATGCAGATTGTGCGTCACAGATTCAAAAATAGACCTCATTGTTTTTGAACTTAGTGATGGTTTTGCGATCACCAAAACAGCCACTGAGTACTTTTTTGAACACAGGCCACGCGCTACGTTCTTAAATATACGGTACTATTTTTCAACGAAAAAATAAATTCGCCGAATTAAAATGCAAAAACAAAATGCCAGCGTTTTTCGATGGAGGAAACGAGACTCTCAGGGTTGGTTGTCAAATTGAGTACAAAAAGTCAACTCGACATAAAAAATAACCGGGTTTGTCAACACGAAATCTGGCAAGGCAAAACATTTCGGCAAAACGATTGTAATTGCATTACACGGTAATGCTAAAAAAAGTTACTTCTCCAAGACAACGCTACGTCGGCATCATAAATAAAAATCAACTTACTAACTGAAACAATAATGTTGATTGAACGTGTTTTAAAGTGTTATTATAAGGTTGAAGCAATATACAGACAAACATTTCTGTGCCAAAAATCAGCACTTTGCCCCGCAAACTCGATTTCAAATATGAAACGTATTTAATCACAAAAAATTGGACAGTTTATAGTCCCCGTCTTCATGAGACGCGTTCTGTGAAATGGTCGGATTTTATCGAGTTTATCTGCGGTTAAATTCTGGATTTTGGAGCACCTATAGGAACTTTCCCTCCTCCCAACTTTCAGAGAAATCGATCTATACTGCGATGGAATTTTCAGGGAAAGATATTCAGAAAGTTTTTCAGAACGATTTTTGTTCAAATCGCTCATGACGAAACCGTCACCCCCATGCACAAGGAAAAATAAAATCCCGCGGATGAGAGATTGGAAACTTGATCGTGCGCGAACTGCTCTGTGCCGATGTAATTATTTCCGTTCAGCTACGTGGAGAGCGCCTTTTTTTTTATTTTTTTGCCTTTACGGACTCTGGTTTTTAAACTTTCCGTGATGTAATAGAGCGTTAAAGCGCATGCCATTTCTCCTTAACGTATCACCTTTAATCCTTGACGATATTTCATGCAGAAAGGGAGGCTCGACACAAGTTTTAAACTCAAATTTGTTCTCCCGCTTTTTCGAGGCTCAACCTTCGAACCTACCCAGTGCTCAATTTTGGATACTTAGTGCTATGAAGTTCTCGCGAAGTTTAGTAGGATTTTACTTCCTCCTGCTGTTCAAAATTCTATCTCACGATCTCGCAGGTTGGTTTAAGATTTTCTCATATGATCTTTTTTCGCCTGTCTCTCTGCAATTAAAGCGTGATTTAAGAATTATTTGAGTTATTTGTCTATTCTTCTTCAAAGATTATATTTTTTATGGTCTAACTTTAATGTGACAAATTAATATTATTGCGGTATTATAACTAAATCTCTAAGTTATGAACTTACTAAAATCAATTAATTTATTTAACTTCAAAGGTTACTGTTTAAAACTCAAGTTAACAACTTTTAGTCAACTTTTAGTTAACTGTTTTAGTCATTTTGACACTTATCGTCAAATATTCTAAGATTTATATTGTTTTGCATATTCTTAAAAAAGGTCAAATAGATAGTATTTATTTTTAGAATTCAAAAATATTAGTTGATCCAATATAGACACTGAAAAATCCGCAAAAAATGAAAACGAACAATTTTGTCTCTATGAGAACTTTGGAGGGAAAGTCTATATTTTCTCCAGGTTGAGGCATGTTTTTTTAACGCAGGGTGCAAAGTCCTTCCTTTAGGGGTTGTTCAATGTTCAAGTATTACTCACGCTACTTGAAAGGAAGGGTGGAAGGTCGAACCCAGCTATTACGTACCCTCAAATTTTGAAAGATAATGTTTTCTACCGTTTTAGACTTTCCACGTTATTTTCTGAATAATGGACTGGGGACGGTCAGACTAGTCTTACCTACGTGTTTCAAAAGGGAGGGTGTGGAATATCTTACCGGTGTCTTTATAAGGGTAATGGGATCAAAAAAAGAAAACGCCTTTGGCAGAACTTGAAGAATGGATACCATTTCATAATCACGATATCTTTGGTACTGAATACTTTATGTACGAGGGGCGTTCAATAAGTAAGTATCTCCCCTCTCTCAAATACATTAGAATAGACCAATTTTAAAAAACTTGAGCTCAAAATCTTCCTTAGGATATTTTGAGCTCAACAAAACAAACCGCAACAAAATAGAACTATGTGCGGCCGAACGCGAGCCGTTTGAACGCGCCGAGGTGCTCGACGCTCCCGCCGAATCCGCGGGGATTTGAGGTTCACTACAGGAGAAGAGCTTCTCTGCCTACGCCTCAGTCGTTCATCACTGACGAAAAATCAAAGAAATTTTTGTAGAATAAGGGGCTTACCTCACTTGTCCACAGAACCAGCTCGATCCAAGCAGGTCTGATACTGAGACCAAGAGAACAGCTTTTGGATGCCACCCGCGTGGAAGTCTTTTAGCTGACAGGAGATGAAAGAGTGGACGGCATGTTTGACCTCTTCCACTGATTCAACATTAACTCCTCCGAGTTCAGATTTCAGATACGATAGTAAATGGCAAATCAGACCACCATTTATTCCCGTTCCTGAAATCTGAACTTGTTTCGTCCACTCTTTCATCCCCGGTCAGCTGAAAAACTTCCACGCGCGTGGCATCCAGAAGCTGTTCTCTTGGTCTCAGTATCAGACCTGCTTGGATCGAGCTGGTTATGTGGAGGTAAGTGAGGTAAGCCCCTTATTCTACAAAAATTTCTTTGATTTTTCGTCAGTGATGAACGACTGAGGCGTAGGCAGAGAAGCTCTTCTCCTGTAGCGAACTTGTTAATCCCGTAACGTTCTGTCAAATTATTGTTTTTATTCAAAGCATGTACCCCGTTTTAGTGCATTTATTCGTATATGTGGTTGGGCTGATTAAATTGACAAGTATATATATAAATAAATAAATAAATAGCTACCACCAAAATTCTAAAACTCTTCACCTCTCTTAATTTAAAAATCTAAATTTTCGTTTATACTCCCTTTTTCAAAATTATCTGTAAAGACGTTGATAGCCTGAGACGCTGAATGTCTTAAAATTATAATAACTAACTAAATAAATAAATAAATAAATAAATAAATAAATAAATAAATAGGAATTCAATTTATACCACCACGCCCCTGCTTCTCTCCTCGTTTTCAAGAGGAAAGTTGAACTGAGAGTCGACCAACATGAGTGTAATATATGCGTTGATTTTGGAAATTCTCGATCTGTATTTCGATTGAAATTTTGACGAGGAAGCATTTCTCAAGGTTTGCTCCCAATCTAATCCTACCAAACTAATTTTTCATACGTAAACAACCAAATCGCATTAAAATAACATTTTTTGCTCTTTAGAAAGTGGGTTACATTTTTCAGTTTTTCCTCTGGAATTTCTTTGTATGAGTAAATGTTTTCGTGAAAGTCCAATTTCTGGGAAACCAATGTTACTTCAACGCGGGCCATATTGCCCCGTTTCGGTGGCTTCAGGTGCGGACGCTAATTTTAGTATTGAAAAATGATTTATTTATTTTATTTTCATTCTGCGTTCCTTATTTTTAGGTTTTTGCCTTACGAATCTAGAATTCAAAGACCTTTGTTCCACAGAACAAAAATGGCACACCATTTAACCATGCTGAGGGTCAGTTTTACCTCCTTTTTGAGAACTAGAGTGAGCCCTTCTGCCGTGCTAAGCAAAAACACCGTATGAACCTTCAGGCGTTGCCAAATTTCCTTTGACAATACACACATTTCCTGGTAACCTCATGAATATTTTCCCTCCAATTGTTCAGATTATTTTGTTCGCAATTTCAAACAAATTTCGTGAAAATTTCAAGGATAAATATTCATAATTTTCCTCAAAAATACACATTTTATCAAAGGAAATTTGGCAACTCTCGAATGTTCATACGGCGTTCTTCCTTAGCATGGCAGTCGTTCCCTGTCTCATTGTCAACTCTCTTATCATTAATTTTCGCATCGACGTTTCCATTTTACATTCCAGAGGCTGCTAGTTTATCAGGCTCTATTTCTAGAGGAAAAGCTATGTTATTTTCGAGCATCTCCTCCCGTACAAAAGAATCCCCAGCCACCTTTCATGGGTACACAGGGGTGGGAGCCTTCACACATATCTGAAGGCTCGCTTGTTGATGACGCTGAGAGGCCGCCACAGGGTAAATGAACCGGTGCATCCAAGATTCCAAAACCGATCCAGCTCTAGAAAAAAACATTTTTCAGGGGTAAAACAAATCGCAACTCCGTAGAGGTCGAAGAATGGGCTTGCTGCAAGGTGCGGGGATTTGCAATTTGATAACTGATCCGGATGGCAAATTTTACGATAAGAACGATGAAGTTATCACAAAATCTTGAGAGCACCTCCCAAACTAAAAAAAAAAAAAAACCTCATACTACAGCCCTTATCATCATTTTCGAGTTTCCAAGGAGTTACACCGCCAATTTAGGAGAACTTAACGAGGATAATTCTGCAGAACATCAGTTGTTCCTGTTAATGCCACTCAATTTAATCAAAATAAGAGTGGCCCCCGAGACTTTGACTACAAATTAGGCAGCAATGCCCAACTTTGCCATATTTGTCGGGAAGAAAATGCGGAAATTTTATGAGAAAACTGACCAAACTTGAGTCAACCGTACATCAAATCGAGGGGTACAATGAGTATGTCTTTCAGCTTTCCAATCAACATTTTAAGGTATTCGAGAAAATATACCCCCAATTCACTAGATATTCAACTTTTTGCACAGAAAAAAATAGATGGTGCCGACGACAGAACCTTTTGTTCACACGGCTCCCGCAGTTTATTTGTTACACTTACAGAATTTTTCTGTTGTGAGGACAGAACTTCGGTCGTGGGAACAGAGTATTCTGTCCTCATAACGGAAGCTTCAGTGACTGTAACAAAGACACTGCGGGAGCCGTGTGAACAAAAGGTTCTGTCGTCAGCACCATCTATTTTTTTCTGTGTGAAGCCTTCTCGCTTTTTTTTCCGGCAGTAAATGTGCCCATTTCTGGTAGGATTTTTTTTTTATTAATGGAAAAAGCAAAAATTGAAAATATCTCATATTGTATCGTTCCAGAATTTGGCGTATAAAACAAAAGTGCAGTTAGTGATATGGAGCCACACTTAAAAATTTAGAAAATTACATCTGCACGGGGAAACCAATGACACATATTCTGTTTCTGAAGTCTTTTCGGTCATCCAAGTGGACGATACATTTTGCAGCCATGAGCTACTATTTCTGTCTAATTTCAGAAACAGATTATGTGCCGTTCAATACCGCGAGCAGATAGGTGATTTAATGATGAGGTAGAAATATTAGTTTTTTATTACAAATTTTGTCAAAATATAGCTTCCCTCATTGGCTGAGTTTGGCTATTCAGGGATGTTTTTTATTTGCCTTTTCTCCACAGTTCCTCGAAAAAAATCGACGTTCAGCAGGTCCCTCACGTTTTTGACCAAGGCTATGAAGAATGCAGGCCTGAGACAGGGCTCCCTCCAAAGAATGACAACAGGTGAATTCGATGCCCTTATCAAGGAAAAAAAGAGAAAAAAAGAAGCGGCTGAAAAAGAAAAGGAAGATCAGGAAGTTTGTAAGTAACCGTGATTAGTAATTTGTATTATTCTAGACAAACTACAATAATTTGTGTAGGCTCTTCAACTGATCAAAATACAACTTCAGACGGCGCCGCAAGGATTTAGCATATTGTTTGGCGATAGGGTGCCGATTTGCGCAGAAAAGAGGTTCGTTCCTCGAAGTGGTTTATCGACAAAATTCCTCGTTTGTTCCGAGACGGGGAATAATTAGCGCCAAAAATTTAATTTTCATGATTTATAGGTTGCCGGTTAGGTTGGCCTAGCGGTCAGTGCGTCGGACTCTACACTAATAGGTCCCGGACTTGAATCCCGGTGGTGACGACAAATTTTCACGGAACTGAAGAGTGAATCTGTAGAAACAGATTCTACTTGACCCTATTCCCTGAAAATTTGAAAGCCGGAGTATGGATGTGCCAAGATCCCCCTGATGTCTACTGACAATTAAAAAAGTAAAAATCTCTACATTAAACTTTTGTCTATAGATGACTGACGATTCCTAAACTAGAATAGAATCCGAATAAACTGCAAGAATAAAAATTTAAAAAAAGAATTATAGGTTATTTTGACTCATATTAAGTCGCAAAAACATTGCCTTTATTCAAAAGGTATTTTTCCAGTTTGTGATAATTGTGCATGAAGTGCTCTCTATGAATATTTAATGCTGCCGAAAGTCATAAAAAAGTGAAAAATGTACGAAACTCTCGGTTTTTATGAGATAAATTTTACACGTGTATTGTTGTAGTGTATAATCTAGAGAGCCCCAGAATGACAAACAGATTTTAATCATAATTTTTGACGGATTCGTAAACTTTTTACACGCTTTGGGAAATCTCAGAATTTCGCTGCGGTCACTTTCCGGTAAGGAACTAAGGTACTCGATTATTGTATCGAGTAGTTGGTCGACACGATTGCAAAGGTGGTATACTACGTATAAGCACCAAAAATTAAAAGATTAAGAAAATAAATATTGCAGACCTATCCACATCCTTCTCGAGGGATGAAAATAATTCAATCATATTTCAGAATAATGTAGTTCACGTTTCATTTGATTAATCAGTGTTCGTCAATATTTCATTTGGCAGTTTGTTTTCACATTTTCCTCTTGTCTATTCACCCTATACGTGCAATTTACGGGCAATGACGTTTCGTAAGGTGTTTTGATTCGTGCTTCGTTCAAGGAACGATTGTTTCAGGAATCTATCGTTTTTCTTATTACAAATGATAAAGATATTTGTAATTCCTGGCTAATAATTTCAAATTTTCCAAAGGGAGAGTCGAAACGAAAACGTGGAGCTGTCGGCGATATTGTGAGGATCGTTATGGTTACTTCGAAGATAAGAGGACACTTAATAGCTATGCGATCGCGGATGGCGAGCCAATAAAAAAGAGACTCCCCCTCAGTCGAGAGTGCTTGTGCAAGTTGTCTGGAGAGCTTACCGAATCGATCAGGTTTTGGGGTTTGAATCCCGAAGACTATCAGGAGAGGAGCAGGAAGCTAAAAACGAAAGAAGTCTTTAACCTCCTCGATAAGAAACGTGTGACACGGTTTGGGACTGGCGATATGCATTCCTTGGTGGCGAAGAGTTTTGCAAAGCATGGCGTGGTGTTCGACGAGGATATGAAAGAAGAAGAGAGGAAAAAGACGGCGAGAGCTTACCTAAAAACCAAACGTGACACTTCAAAAGGTGCAAAAGAAGAGGAGAGCCCAGGGCGTAGCCCACGGAAGAGCCCGGAGGGTAGCCCATGGAAGAGCCCGGGGAGTAGCCCACGGAAAACCCCTGGAAGCAGCCCACCGTTGCGTCCAATGGGTCGGCATTCGACCTTAGTAAATAGGCCACACTTGGGTGACGATTTGGATGATGGGATATTTGTATCACTTTAAATTGGATTTCTAATATTGTTTTTAAAATTAATTTTTACAATAATGAACTCAGTTAAGACGAACTCAGTGAATTCTTAATTTTTTCCACCTCAAATAACGGATCACTACATGGAAAAAATTAAATTGCTGATTTCAACATTCAATTGCTAAAAAAAGTGATCGCAATGTTTCAATGTAGATTTTACAACAAAAAAATGCTACTTTAACCACTATTCTAAGCTAATTTAAACACGGGGGTGGTTAAGGTATCATTTTTTTGTTGTAACATCTACATTGAAACATTGCAGTCACTGTTTTTAGCAATTGAATTGTTAAGTTAGCAATTTAATTTTTTCCGTGCAGACAAAGTACGAATTTAAGCATTCTGATACATGTTTCTTAACCAGAATTTCACGTAGAACACGATTCGTGGAACGAAAATTACTGAAACCAACTCCTAACGAAGATATTAACGTTTTTATTTCACATTGGTTACGAGGAATTTGAACTGCCCACTCACAAGAAACTCAAAGCTCTACGTGAGTCAAATCGCGCACTACAACGGTCTCAGCATGGTTCTTAATCGAGCAAGGTTCCTCGAGTGGTGATTCCTCTTTGGATGAGGGTGAGGGTACGTAACCAATCCAATTTGAGACTTACTTTATTAAGGAGGAGAATGGACCACTAGACAAGGTACGAATTTAAGCAATCTGATACATGTTTCTTGTCCAGAATTTCACGTAGAACACGATTCGTGGAACGAAAATTACTGAAACCAACTCCTAACGAAGATATTAACGTTTTTATTTCACAGTGGTTACGAGGAATTTGAACTGCCCACTCACAAGAAACTCAAAGCTCTACGTGAGTCAAATCGCGCACTACAACGGTCTCAGCATGGTTCTTAATCGAGCAAGGTTCATTTCCCACCATGTGTTGTTCAAACTATAAGCAATTTGCTACAGCTGAGTCAAAGCGTCAAGATTGAGGTTGCCAGATTTTTAAATCGCAAATACTGTCATGATAACGTTTAGCGCGCGATGTGAATCACGTAGAGCATTGAGCTCTAATGAGCGGATGGTTTGAATTCACGAATCAAGAATCATTGAATTTCGTTGTGAGGAGTTGATTTCGGTAATTTTTGTTTTGCGCATCGTGTTTTACGTGAAATTTTGGTTAAGAAACATATATCAAAATGCTAAAATTCGTACCTTGTCTAGTGGTCCATTATCTCTTTTTTTGGACGGGAAAATTCAGGTTTAAGTGGTGGAACGAAAGGAACGCCGAAGGTACCTTATTACCTTTTACCTGGAGTATCTCGTGTTCTTGAGGGAACTTTCAAGGTTTACTTTCACAGGAAAAGAAATCGTCGTGAAAGAATTAGAGTTCTTAATACTTGCAGCAACACTGGAAAAAAACATATTGGACCTAGAGTCCAGACTCTTTAAAAACATCGACAAGAAAAAATACTCTTGATTCAATCGGATTTTTGCTTAAATCAAGAACCAAGCCTCTTAATTCGAGCGGATTTCCTTTTGATTCAAGCAAAAATCTGATTGAATTAAGAGTATTTTTTCTTGTCAATGTTTTCAAGAGTCTGGACTCTAGATACAATGTGTTTTTTTTTCCAGTGTATATCAATTCTCCGGGTCATACACATATTTTAACTCCGCGGATTTCTGTAAAGTACCTTTTGAAGGCATTTTTGTGATTCGATGTTTTTATTTTGTTTCGGTCGCAAAGCCAAATGCAGCTCTTGCTACCATAAGCCATTTCAATCGGACGGATTTTTACCAAATAGAACTATGTGCAAGTGGGGGACATGGGGTGGGCTCGTTAGTCGCGGGCCCTAAGAATGAAAGAGAATTATAAAGCGCCAGTGACGTCAGCGGAGACCACCGAGCCGATGGTCGACGATCCGAGGCATCAACTCATGAGCCCCGTCTACAACGCCCTGGACACATGCCTACGGCTCATGAGCCCCACATACAGTTGGCACATAATTCCGTTTCGCAGGGTGTTAAATCCAGCTTTTCCAATTCAGAAAACGGAACTTTGTGTCAACTGTCTGCGGGACTTATGAGCCGTGGGCATATGTCTAGAGCGGACAGGGCTCAGCAGCCTGATTGTTGAAATTTTTTGTTTGTCGGGACTACATAGATGACATAGGTTAAAAGGCAGAGCGTGATTGGTCGGCTATGTCATATCGTTGCTTTGTCGTGCCTTTGTCAGGTGGGAAGGATGACTTACTGTCGAAAACTTAAGAGGTGCCGTTAGCTTGTCGTGAGGCCAACCCGACATAGGCACGACAAAGCAGCGATAAGACATAGCCGACCAATCACGCTCCATCTTTTGACCTATGTCATCTATGTTGTCCCGACAAACAAAAAATTTCAACAATTAGGCTGCAGGAGTTAATGCCTTCGGCTCGGTCGTCACCGTTGACGTCACTGGCGTTTTATGATTCCCATTCATTCGACATGAATCAATCGACACCGATTTGATCGACAGTTAATTTAAAAACACCCATGTCAATTCGATCGACATGAATGGATCGAAAAATGAAAACGTGAGTCGATCGACGTGATTACGATCGACAACCTTGAATCGATCGACAAACCTGTGAATCGATCGACAAACTCCTGAATCGATCGTTATGCAGCTGAATTGTCTACGGAGAAAGCGCTCGAGGTGGCACAAACGGTGCAGGTGACCAACACACGAGAGCCATAGAAATCAAAAAACCACCGTAAGACAACCATCCACAAGATAAGAATGGACAACGTCTTTTCGCGGTGAGTGTCAAGATGAAAACCGTTACCCTGTCCTCGTTTTCATTTCAATTCCCAGAATAAGGATCAAATTTCGTTTCTATTTTCGATTCATCAGCTGTCATCATTGAGTGGAAAAACGGATAGCGAGAGGAAAAATTGTAGGGGAAATGAATTACATTTTTTGCTCGTGATAAAAGGGTCACGGTCAATTTTTGGTGGTGGATCAATGCGCGAGGATAGAAAATACGCTAGTAACGCAAGTTGAAGCGCGTGTAATACATTCATACCTAATGACAATACTGCCGTGCTAAGGAAGAACGCCGTATGAACATTCGAGAGTTGCCGAATTTCCCTCGATGAAAGGTGTATTTTTGACGCAATTTAAGCATTTTTTCCCTTGGAATTTTCAGATATTTTAGATTAAATTGCGTACAAAATTGTCTGGAAATTTTGGGGGAAAAGATTTACAATTTTCCCAGGAAATTCAGTTTTTCTCGAAGGAAATTCGGCATAGTCTGGAGCTCACACGGCGTTTTTCCTTAGCATGGCAGAATACTTGACTGCCACCGGTATGGTACTGCTTGGAGCGCTCAGCGCCAAATCATACTGACACGGAATGTTTGCCAAAGTAAATTTGAGAAATATAACGAATGATCATAAAAAAACAACAACATGAACCAGCCCCGCAAAAGTTTGTAAAGAGAGGAGTTGCGCAGTAAGAATGATAGCATCGGGACCATGATGCCATGTCTCATACTTTCTCAGTCTTGTGCGTGCTCGGAAAAATTCTTTTACGCACTCATTTTCAAACAATGTCAAATTAATGACACCGGTAGGCTGGTTTACACCCTGAACCCAGACTGTTTCGAAATTCATTCGAAATTTGACGTACAAACCTCAGTATGTTTCAGTCTCGAGTAACGCTATGAAGTTTTTACAGATTTTCCTTCTCTTGCTCGAAATTCTGTCTCATCATTTCACAGGTTGGCGGGTTTTTTCAAACTTTCAGTCCCTCCGAGCTATGATTTATTGATTCATTAATTTGTAAAAGTTCAAAGTGGAATGACTTCTTCACACGAAAGGAGATTCCATTTGTTGTAAATCGTTGACAAATTTAAGATGGAGGGTAAAAATATTTTAGAGTTTACAAAACCTCGTGCTCTGAGCATCACCATTTTGGAGGATTGAAAGTCATAGAAGAGAAGCTCATAATAAAACAGGAATGAGAGTCCGCCAGTTTATTCCGTTCACGTACATTATATTCAAAACCGGGATTTTGGATAAATCAAATAGGTGAGAACGATTCCATCATATTAGCTATTTTTGAAATATTAAAATCATTTAACATTTAAGTTGACGAATCGAATATTTTTCCTCATACTATTTGAATATGCGTTCCCCGATCGCTTTGCAGTCCAACCCCCCAGGTGCTTCGCGCCTTCAGCGTTACTCGTCAACTGTTACTTTCATGATTTCATATTATAGAGAAAGATATCGGCCCCAGTCATACGATTAGTGCAATTAGACCCTCGATTTTTCGATAATTCATCTTGCGAATCTCAAAGTACTCTAACGCAGTGTGCATGAAATTACACTGATCAATAAAGTTGTAGTTCTTAAGATATTCCTTAAATGTGTCGACTGATACTGGGCAAACTTTTTGTGCTGCTTGCTGAAATGAAATGATCTCAGTTTGTTTTTGCGTCAGCTCGATTTCCCTCAGAAAAATCTAAAGTCTCTAAGAAAAATTCAAGCTTTAACAGTAGTGAAGTCATTTTTCCGGAAAATCTGTGCACGATAGAGAAAGATTAGGGTGTTTTCTAAAATAGGCCCACCAAATGTTTAAAAAAATCTATTTTTTTTTATAGAAACAACGTTTTTCCGGCTCAAAAAATGTCCTCTTACTGAAATTTTGATTTCCCGAAAGTTTTGGAGGAAAACCAAGGTTCAGGGGTAAAAATTGAGTTCCAGTATCTTAATTGGCTCTCTGAAAAAAATAAATTCCCCCTTCTCCCCGACGCAAAACAATCCGGAAAAACCTCGATATTAGGGACGGAGGGGGAACTTTAATAAACATGCAACCCACACAACCATTTTGATAACCCATATAATTTTGGCTGAAAAATCCGAAAATGACTTTAGTCTTTCTCCATCGTGCACGCAATCTCCGGAAAATTGACTGTTCCACGAAAAAGCTTGATTTTTAGGGGAAAATTTCGACTTTTGCGGGGAAAATCGAGCTGACCCAGAAAAACGGAGGTCATTTTCGGAATCAGCGCTCTTTACTCGCAATCAGTTGATTAGTTGCAGGCACAAACCTCGATGCAAACACGGCTTTTTTCACCCCCCCCCCCCNGGGGGGGGGGGGGGGGGGGGGGGGGGGGGGGGGGGGGGGGGGGGGGGGGGGGGGGGGGGGGGGGGGGGGGGGGGGGTGGAAGTCAAAACCTGTGAATCTCAATATCTCTCGAACGAAGAATGATATCGAGGTCCGGTTTGGACACAAAATCGTCTAAATTTCATACTTTAAGATTCAAAATCCCGAAATCACATTTTCAAGTTAACATTTGCACTTTTTTCAGTTTTACAGTGGAGAAAAATTTCAAACGAAGAATTTTCAAAGTACTCAATTTTTTATCTGAACCAAAACCAATGTTTATCGTTTGAACCAGTTTACATCGTTACCTTTTAACGAGGAAGCATATTTTGCATTGTGCTTTGTTTCTCTTCCCGTTGACTGGCTCATTATTTAATGCATTTTTCATAACCTTATTTTTTCATTTTAAATTTTAGAGGCCTCTTTGATGGACTGTATGTCTGGAAAATCAATGAGGAAAATATCTGCATCCGCCGATGAATCGCCCCATAGACGTGAACGCTCAGTTAATGACGCTGAGAAAATGCAGCCCGGTAAATAAACCTCTAGTACCGTTAAGTTCGAAAACGACTCAAGGACCCAACTTAATTTGGGGCAGTCAAAAATCCTCTCTATTTTACTCAAATCATTTTCAAGACTCTCGATGGACGGGGTGAGGAAGGGGAGTAAGACGGTCAATGGGCAGGAGTGAGGAAGGGGATTTTTAATATAGTGGGCCTTTACTTCAGAGGCCTTTGTTTAGTCATGGCTATATGTTGCCCTGTCAAGGCCGACTCCCAAAACATGAATTAAAATTCAAAGTGAGGTGAAAGTCATTAAGAATAGTGTTTGGCGGGAAATTTTTCTTTGAAACATCGTTTTGTTATTCAGTGATTTTTATTTTCTCATTGACCACGAACGAGCAACCTCGACAATTTCGCTGGCCGCGAAGCGGCCTTTGGAGGCGCACCCCTTAGAATTATATAAACAAAAACAAATGAACAAGTATTGGACGTAGCTAAAAGGATCCAGAGACGGGTGGGAAAGAAGGAATGTGCTCGTTAGTTGAGGGCCGTAAAAATGAATGGGAATTATAAAGCGCCAGTGACGTCAGCATCGACAATGGGGACTAGGAGATCGACGGCGGGTTACTTCATTTCATGAGCCCTGTTTACAACGCTGTTGTCACATGTCCACGGCTCATGAGCCAGCATATTTTAGCGCTTAGGTCCTTTTGATTTATCGTAAATTCCATTTTTCCGAAAGGAGTCACGTCCACTTTTACATTGTTTCCTATGCAGCTCAAAGGAGCACACCCCATCTTTCCCACACGTCTCTAGTTCCTTAGATGTCTAGATAATCGGGAAGTTTGGGTTTATGAGAATGGGAAGAGCATTCATTTAAAATAGCAAGATTGAATCGTTTTTGAACTCGAGTAATTAAAAAAAATCAAGTAATTACGGAGTGGAAAAGTGAGCGAAGATTAAAGACATTGAATTCTCTTTTATTAATTTCAAGCCAAATTAAAGTCAACTCTATTCAAATTTTTCAAAATCAGCCACTGAACTGCAACTTTCCTGTACGTCCCGGAGGATTCACAAAAATTTTGAAAACCAAACTGACTCAAAACGATTAGGTAAATTGACTCCAGGAATTTACTGAAAATATCTTCAAGATCTCCGGATTGTGGCGTTTCAAGAGATACATCGCTAGATCTCAAAATACTGAGCCCGCTCGAACTTTCCTTTAATCTGGGAAAAGAAATTATTATTGCCAAACTGAATGCGGCTATCTTTGGAAAATTATAATGCACGAAAAAATGGGAAAAACGGAAAAAAAACCTCTCGTTCTTTCATTTCTCTACTCCATTACGATTCAACCTGACCCAAACTTCAATCCTCTTCCTCGATTGGGTTTCGAAAAACTGTTGATAAAGCCTATTTGCATATCGACGGTGAAACTACCAAACCACGTATCTCGGTTTGCGACGTCGTAGACTTCCTGTCATACTTCATTTTTTAAATGAAAAACTACTTAACGTCCAGTCTTGAAAATTTTTGTGATTTTTCCTCATCGTGCGGAGAAAATTTTGTGAAAATTTCAAGGAATGATATTGATTTGGTCTACTTCAGAAAAATAAAATGCGAGCGTAGATTTTTAAACACCGCAAACGAGATACCGACGGTGAAACTACCAAACCACGTATCTCGGTTTGCGACGTCGCAGACTTCCTGTCATACTTTATTTTTTAAATGAAAAACTACTTAACGTCTACTCTTGAAAATGTCTGTGATTTTTCCTCATTGTGCGGAGAAAATTCTGTGAAAATTTCAAGGAATGATATTGATTTGGTCTACTTCAAAAAAATAAAATGTGAGCGTAGATTTTTAAACACCGCAAACGAGATACGTGGTTTGGTAGTTTAACCGTCGATACGTGGTTTGGTAGTTTCACCGTCTATATTTTCCTCACAGGTCCAGGATCAGTGTCCAGATTGCGGAGACCCTTTTCTTCTTTGAAGGCGGCTTTTTCGTCCAAAGGTTCAAGAAAGTTATCAGACAATGCGGAGCTTAAGAATACAATCAGTGAGTCTCGGAGTTCAATGAGTGGTGATTCCTCTTTGGATGAGGGTGAGGGTACGTAACCAATCCAATTTGAGACTTACTTTATTAAGGAGGAGAATGGACCACTAGACAAGGTACGAATTTAAGCAATCTGATACATGTTTCTTGTCCAGAATTTCACGTAGAATACGATTTGCGCGACGAAAATTACTGAAACCAACTTCTAACAAAGATATTGACGTTTCCATTTCACATTGGTTACGAGGAATTTGAACTGCCCGCTGACAAGAAACTCAAAGTTCTACGTGAGTCAAATCGCGCACTACAGCGGTTTCAGCAAGCTGCTCAATCGAGCAACGTTCATTTCCCACCATGTGTTGTTCAAACTATAAGCTATTTGTAATAGATGAGCCAAAGTGTCAAGATTAAGGTTGCCAGATTTTCATATCGCAGAGACTGTCATGATAACGTTTAGTGCGCGATGTGAATCACGTAGAGCATCGAGTTTTCATGAGCGGATAGTTTGAATTCGCGCACCAAGAATCATTAAATATCTTCGTACGGAGTTGATATCGGTGATTTTCGTTGAGCGCATCGTGTTTTACGTGAAATTTTGGTTAAGAAACATGTGTCAGAATGTTGAAATTCGTACCTTGTCTAGTGGTCCATTTACAAAAATCTAGTAAAAATTATTTTAGCAAATGAATGTGAGCTTTGGTATGGCTGAAAAAATGAACGCTAGATAGGGACGGATATGGATTTCTTGAATGTAAGAAAGTAACCTGTCTGTTAGGTCAATGAAAAAAGGAATGAAAAAAGGTCAATGAGAAAAGGAACAGAAAGTAATATAATTTGCCAGCCAATATTTTTTCCTCGGTTTTTTGGGGGTTACACTCACCAAATTTTCAAGTTATTTTGATCAAATCTTTGGGTTGAAGACATAGGAATCTCATTAAGAATTAGGTGCGATCGGCCTGCGGGCCGATTGTTGAAAAATTAAATGGTGATAGGTCAAAATGTCCAAATAGATTTCCAGAGTAAAAAATTTCCAATATAAGAAAAGTCCATGAGTAAAACATGTCAAAGTATGTGTAAATCTCAAAGTACTCTCGACACTCTCAAAATTTTCTTTTTACAATAGTAAAAAGAAAATTTTTGATGTCTGAAAGTCCAGGTATTGAATTTTTTTCATCCGAACTTTATGCCACCGGTGATGACTTTTCTGAACTTGTTAAAATTCGCCTCCAAAATGACACAACTGTTGCGTAACAGTTACTATAGAAATCCTCTGGATTAGAAATATAACTGCTGAGCACTTCTCTAGAAAACACGGCTTCAAGTCATGTTTTCCTCCAACTATGACGCTGCGACGTCGCGCGCGGCGCACGACCATTTGGACTGCAATTTGGAACTATAAATTCTAGCCCGGTTTAAAAACAACGTATGTGCCATTAGTTTCCCTGTGCACATAAGTGTTTTTTCAGATGAACCAGACTTTATAGTTCAAAATTGCAAAATGAAGTCCATTTGCTCTCATGCACTGCTTTGGACGCGGCACTGCTCCCGGAGAAGTATATCTGCGTATTACAGCTTTCCCGCTTGTTTTTTTATTATAGATCGTATTCGACAGGGGTTCGATTTATCGTTTGGTTCAAAACAATAGAACATGACTTCGAACAAAAATTTTATGATTTAAATAAGGAAACCTAAAATGAGAAAATGTCTGAAAATTTTACTGTCTCTCCATTACTGTTAAATACATTGCATTACATAAGTATGAAAAAAACAATCTCTAGAAACTCGTTCTCTTAGATCACTCGACATGTTGAACCAATCGACATCGATCTATGTGGCGATAAATCCAGAAAACCGCGCTCGCCGGAAAACCATCTGCTCGATACTTGTCGCGTATCGAGTCGCCATGCTTGCTGGGTTATTTCAAAGCTTATTTTGTGGCGGGATCCTATTTGAATTTTTGCATCGTGATAAATAATTGTTGAGATTGCTGATAATCGTTTTTCAATCACTACCGTCATTGAAAGAGCCCATTGTATATTTACCTGTGCCGATAAAGCTCTTTAATTTTTACATGTCCATAAATTTACTACGAGCAAATCTTGATTCAAAAAAGTATCTTCTGTCTACACCTGCATGCAGTGCATAAAACCTAGCAGGTTTTATACTCGAGTTTCTGATTGATTATCGTTGTACGCAACCTTGTTCTCGTCGGGATGAGGATAAAATGCATCGCTCGATCCTGAAGACTCCTTCTCATAATTATGAACAAGAGCATAAAAAAATGAGCATGCAAAATGGACATGAGTGATGACGTTATGGGACCTTCCATCCAATGTTTGATGTGGGCTCAAGCGTCGCGCAAGCACCACTTACAAATTTCTGACGTTATATTCACTGGATGGAAATGTGGTTGAGCGGGTGAAATTTCTGAAAATTTTCAGCTCTGTCTCGAAAACCTTTTGACTTATCAAAAAAAATCCTCCCAAAAAATGGGGATACTCTAAAAAAAGGCTAGTTCGTTAGCATGACCAAAACAGGAAAACTGCCGTGCTAAGGAAAAACGCGATATGAACCTTCAGACGTTGCCAACTTTCCTCCGATAAAAGCCGGATTCACTGGGAAAATTGAGAACATTATTTTCTGATATCTAAAATATCTGATAATTTCAAGGAAAAGTATGCATGAATCTTGTCAAAAATATATGCTTCATCAAGAGAAATGTGGCAACTCTAGAATGTTTAAACGTCGTTTTTCCTTAGCTCGGCAGAAAACTAATCGTAGAACCACGAAGCAACGATGGAAACACAGAGAAACGCGTTCATGGTGTTAGAAAAGTCCCTTCTCCCCATCTAACGTTTTGCCCGATTGAGGTAGAGATTTGACTTTTGGAGGACGTTCCTAGGTCAAAGTTGGCTACCTTTTGGGCTCCCTAAAATTTCAGGGGCTCCCCGCTGGCTTCGAATGTGAAAAGCATAAACCCAGGACGGAGAGGTTTACTGACCAGTGTGATCTACTGATGAGATCTAAAAAGACCGAATACGTCATAGATCTCTCGGCGTGACGTCAACTTGATAGGTATTCCAATGCAAACTGCCTGAGCTGAACAATCTTTCCCCTCAGTTTTGTACTGGTATACTCGTTAGAGTTAAAATTTTTTGACTCTAATTGCAATTTGTGGCATTTCTCGTCTCTGATCCTCCCGCGAAATGGTGTGAACCCAGCTACATTTCTCCACTTTGCTACATTCAGATCCATGTCATTTTTTGTGTGTTTTTCCTCGTTTGTACTTGTATACTGTTGGATTTTTCCTCTAGTATGTCGAGATTGTACGAGATTTATGTACTTTCTTTTTGTTGTGCTTCGCTCCGGAGGGTTTGCAAATTTTGCTCGGTGCTACATTATTCAATGAAGATACAATTCTCCTGAGCCTACTGTGGTGCCAAAAATTAAAAGGTTATGAATTCGTATTATGGATGAACGGACGGTTTCTCCTTTTTTTCCTCTTCATACTTTTTCAAGTAACAGTAGATCGAGGGTTTTTCAATCAGCGATCGTTCAAAAAGGATGTATGTTTATCAAACTAAATAAAATTGACCTTAAAAATCGAAATCGTGAAAGGTTGATGCGGCAGGAAGTGAAGGAAGCGATCAGAAGAATAGAGGATAACATTTTCTTCATGGTTTCGAGGACAATTCGTCGTCTCCCGCACGAAGGAACGTAACTCCAATCCAAGGTTGCCAAATTGACTCCAACAATTAATTTATTTTACAAAAATGTAAGTGTGCAATTTATATCCAAATTTGTCTGATTTTTGCATGAAATCGGAAGAAAAATCAGTGAAATTTTCAGTTAGAAATGCCCAATACTTTTCTGGTTAAATTGCAATTAACGAAAGGAAATTTGGCAACATTGAAATGTAGTTACGTTCTTTCGTGAGGAAAACGTCGAATTGGGGGTCACATGGCACCCTTGCGCGTTGAGTTAGCAGCTGGATTTAGACACAAAAAGAGGAATCGGGCGTATTTCTGTAAAACGGAACTAAGCGCCAATTTTAGTTCCTTTTCAGGAATTTAGAATGCCGGATAGCGCGTTCTGTCAAACGGAACTGAGCGCCACGGAAAAACATGGCGAGTATAGGACGGAATGAGCCCGACGCCCGGTTCCGCCGCCAATCCAAGCCCCCCTCTACCTTCCTCCCCCTATGGCGCATTGTTCCGTTTGACAGAAATACGTCCAGTTTTAACTTCAGTTCAGAGGATTTTTGTTTTCAAACACGGAAGCATTACGTGAGGATGTTCAAGGACACAAGTACACCACATGAGACTGATCAACTGGACTGCATTTTGCAATTTGGACCTATAAATTCTGGTTTTTCTGAAAAAACACTTATACGTGCATAGGGAAAGTAATGGAATATACGTTGTTCTTAAACCGGGCTAGAATTTATAGTTCCAGATTGCAAAATGTAGTCCAACTAATTAAAGGCAAAGAAAAATTTAGAGCGTAACACTGGCCAAGATTCGTTCAGTCAACGAGGGTGTAATAGAATCCCTTAACGTTGCCGACAAAGTTGACCTATCTTTATGTGGTGCATTTTTAGTGTATAGTATATATAATTATGAATGAAGTCAGAAGCCGAACAACATCTAATGTTTTCTACGTACATATAAGTCGCTTTACAGCACTCCCTCGCGCTCTACGACTCCTAACCTCCACTGCTCTCTGTCAAACCACAAATCTTGGGGGATTGAGCACCTTAACATTTCCGCCTCAATCCCCTCCCTCCAACCTTTCATTGGGCGCCCTCTGCGTCTTCTCCCAGGAGGAACCTAATGTTTTCTAATCTAATGTTTTCTCATCAATTTATATCAGCTTCGTGTTTTTGAAGCGACAGGAAATGTACGATTGGGATTTGCAAACCCAACGTGCAAAGGAAATTCACTTCCAAAAAGAGCACGTATATCGTATAACAGCGCCTGAAGTCCGCCTTCTAACACTTTTTCCCCCCTTTTTTCTTGTTACCGCGCGAGTTCATTCACTTTGAAGCGTATGTTCGGATGAAAACATGCACAGTCAACCGACTCCTGACTTTTCCACAATCCAGCGTCGGAATCCGTTGAAAGCAGAAATGTTCATGGTGGAGTGAGCAAAAAACGCCTTTCGCTACATTACGAGTACTCTTTCAGACAACCCGAAGAAAAAACGGCGTGGGCTCCTGTGACGAAGTCTGCAACTTCGCACACCTTCCATGTAAATTATCAATGTAATCGAATCTAGATGAGGCAGCCTACTTTGATGGAAAACGACAACTTTACTGACATTTAAATGCGCAAAACCTAAGCTGCGTTGCCGCTTTGAGCAAAAATCGCGACTGGATGACGCGTGTCGGTTTGATTGCAGGTGAACCTGCCTTTTTAAAATGGGTGAGAATCTTAGAGTCAAGTTAGACCTGCATGTAAAACGATAGGGTTTCGGTTATCCGCGGTTATCGAGACCGGAGTTACCGCGCGTAAATAATAATAAATCGCGGATATTCCAAAAACTAGGCTTTTTCGCCAGAAATACTGCCGTGCTAAGGAAAAACGCCGTATGAGCCCACAGACGTTGCCAGATTCCCCTCAATAAAAACCTTTTTGAAAATTTGGACACATTGGAACATTTTGGAAATTTTTTGAATGTTTTGATTCAAATTTGTCAGACAATTTTGTTCGCAATTTGATCTAAAATACCTGAAAATTTCAAGGAAAAGTATGAGTAACTTTCTTAAAAAATGCATGATTAATCACAGAAAATTTGGCAACTCTCGAATGTTCATACGGCGTTCTTCCTTAGCACGGCAGGATAGTGATCGAGAAAACTGTACTTCAATAGACTCTATTAATACACCTGTCAATTGTGGACACATGAATACGTTATACCCTAAAAGGGGTAATTTTGGCGAAGATAATTTATGGTAGACTTTTTCACAGATGTTTGCAGCATAGAATTGCACAGTTTCTGGAAAGTGATCTTTTCTATGCGTTTAAAGGAGGTTTATTGCAGGGTTGATTAGCTTGCACTCCCAAATTTGTTTATACTAAATGGAAAAATGCACCGATAAAAACCGCAGATTAGTTGAATCGCAGATACTTAAAGCGCGGATGATCGGCTCCACTGTGAATCGATTTTTTGAGATATAGATCTCCTGAGCAGGGGATTTTTAAATAATTAAAATTGACTCTTAGGACTCTTAAAAGTAGAATCGATTCGTTTCGAAAAGGAGCCGCACATTGAAATTTTGTAATCTTCCGTCGCATTTCTAAGGCGCAATGATACAACTATTTGAACTCTCCGGAATGCGTGAGGGATCAGGCCGCATTTGAAGGCGTTTTCAAAACAGCCAAGTTCCGCTATTCGGATTATTGTTTTGCATAGTTCCTATTATTATGTTTTATTTCCTATCATTTGTTTGTTTTCAATCCTCCTGTAGAAACTACTCATTTGCTGAATAAACTTCTGGCTGGAGCGAATTTCAGCTATGCATTTACCACAGCAAATATGTCAAAGGAAATCGACAAAGCCAGCGTGTATAAGGCTATTTCGACTTTAATCTACCGTCGCATTTCTAAGGCGCGATGATACAACTATTTGAACTCTCCGGAATGCATGAGGTATCACGCCGCATTTGAAGGCGTTTTCAAAACAGCCAAGTTCCGATATCTGGATTATCGTTTTGCATAGTTCATATTCTTTTGTTTTTATTTCTAACCAATTGTTTATTTTTATTCCTCCTATAAAAATTACGTATTTGCTAAATACAATTCTAGCTGGAGCGCACTTCAGCTATGCATTCACCACTGCAAAACTGTCAAAGGAAATCGACAAGCCCAGCGTGCATGAAGGCTATTTCAATTGAGGACACCGCACCAAGAACAGCCTATAACTTGAAACCGCGTTTTGAGAAAAACGCATTTAAAGTTTTGTTTTTGATGGACTGCGCAGACTTTTCTATGCTGATGCTAAGATTAAAATGATAATAGCCTCCATGCACGCTGGGCTTGTCGATTTCCTTTGACACTTTTGCAGTGGTGAATGCATAGCTGTAGTGCGCTCCAGCTAGAATTGTATTTAGCAAATGGGTGGTTTTTATACGAGGATTTAAATAAACAAATGGTACGTAATATAACAAAAGAATATGAACTATGCAAAACGTTCATCCGGGTATCGGAACTTGGCTGTTTTGAAAACGCCTTCAAATGCGGCGTGATACCTCACGCATTCCGGAGAGTTCAAATAGTTGTATCATCGCGCCTTAGAAATGCGACGGAAGATTAAAGTCGAAATAGCCTTATACACGCTGGCTTTGTCGATTTCCTTTGACATTTTTGCTGTGGTAAATGCATAGCTATAATGCGCTCCAGCCAGAAGTTTATTCAGCAAATGAGTAGTTTCTATAGGAAGATTGAAAACAAACAAATGATAGGAAATAAAACATAATAATAGGAACTATGCAAAACAATAATCCGAATAGCGGAACTTGGCTGTTTTGAAAACGCCTTCAAATGCGGCGTGATACCTCACGCATTCCGGAGAGTTCAAATAGTTGTATCATCGCGCCTTAGAAATGCGACGGAAGATTACAATCGAAATAGCCTTATACACGCTGGCTTTATCGATTTCCTTTGACATTTTTGCAGTGGTGAATGCGTAGCTAAAATGCGCTCGAGCCAGAAGTGTATTCAGCAAATAGCAAGAGTTGATTTCTAACCCTCCATCGCCCTCGGCTGCATAAATTGCTCTCTCCGTTGAATTTGGTAGAGAAAACGTATTCATATCGCGGCGCTTTAATTCATAATACGTAAACTTAATATAAATCAATATGTATGTAGTACATATATAAAATTACTCCAAATAAACTTTCTGCTCATTGCTAATGGGCCAGTTGCGCTGGTCATAGAATCGTGTTTTGATGTTTGATTTTTAAAGGTCAGCTAAAAATAATATAATTTGTCCAATCAGCAACTTTCTATGTTCCATATTGACCGAAATATTGCGCTTTGAAAAATTCGATTTATAACTCCATCCACCGCGGCAGTGACACCCTTACTTTCTTCCACCTCACTTTCACCCGAGTTTTACGTTGAGAAACCAGTGGAAATTCGTGTCTTCCTGACAAATGGAAGCAAGGTGGGTGAAACTAACGGTGTCACTGCCGTGGTGGATGACTTCATGAACCGAACGTATAAAGTAGCTTTTGGGACAGATTTCCTTACTTTTAGCTGATCTACAAGAATCGCAAACATCGAAACACGATTGAATCAGTGAGAACGAAAATACACCATAACTCGATAACTCGGATGTGCTACATTTTCATTGAAGACAGTCAGTTTTCATAAAGGTTATTGAAGTTATCACGGAAAAAAAAGTGTTAGGGGTTATCCCCTAAAATTAAAGGTACTACCACAATTTGTTGGATGATACGGGCATTTCTAATTTATTGTGGTAGAACCGCAACTCAAGTTAGGGTAGTGCCGTAACATTTGGGTAGCAACCTAATTTATTCGGGTACGACCACGATAAATTCGTGTTTTACCACAATTAATTCGTGTACTACCACAATTAAATGGAAATGTCCATATCACACGACAAACTCGTGCTTTTTTCATTCGTGTAATCTATTCCATCTTGGATCTTCAAAATGTCCATTACTTCTTGTCTTCCGGCACCAAAAATCTTTTTCTCGGACTAAATTCTTCATCCACTGTCCAGTTTTGTCTTTGTCTTGATTATTTTCGTTTTTCCGCGTTGGTGAGTTTTCGTTCTCACTGATTCGATTATTTGACCGGCGTAACTGACCCATTGATGGAGATTACACTGGTAAAAAAAACCTCTTGGACCAATGCCGCATCGCATTGCATTGACTTAAGAGTGCAGTTTCTTGTCGCCGGATTTAAGAGTCTTGAACTCTTGTTTCAAGCGGATTTTGCATTGATTCAAGCGGATTTTGCATTGAAACAGGAGTCCAGACTCTCAAATCCGGCGACAAGAAACTGCACTCTTGAACCAAGAGGTTTTTTTTGCCAGTGTACCGTACTTCCCATACACTCACATTGATCTTTTTAAATTGTCCATAGATGATTTTCTACGGCAGCTGAAACAGAGATGCTGGCGACACTGTTTGAAACAGAACGGCTACTTCTACGATTGGATCACAAAAGAAAGCCCACCGCTCTCCGACGGTGAGGTGATCGAAGAACAACATTGCGTGTCGGAGCCGCGTCTCGTATGCGTTTGTCGAATGTCGACACCGCTCTCTAACATGATTTCAAGATTGCGCCTTAAACCTAAATCATATCAAGCGAAGAACGGGGGGATAAATAAGACGAAAATCCTCCGTCTTTTCGAGAAGAAGAAAGTGCCGGTTTACAGCACATTGGATTTGCAAATGTTTACCAAGGACAGTTTTAAGGATCATGGCGTGGCGTACAACGAGAGAAGCAAGAGAGAGGTGGACAAGAGGCTGATGGAAGAGGCGAGAATGAGAGCAGAGAGGGAGAAAGCCCAAGCAACCAGACGTGGAAGTTCACCCGAACGCGATGTCCTAGAGGATGAGGATGATGAAGGGCGTAGCTCAAAGGACATATCGTGGAGAGACTTGGAAAGTAGTCCGCTAAGAAGTCCAGGAGGCAGTCCAGGAGGCAGTCCACGGCGAAGCCCACTGAATCGACACGAAAATTCCTTAGTGACGAAGCGATATGATGGAAATAAATAAGTGTAAATGAAAATAATAAAATAAAAAGATAAGAAAATAATGACGACGCACCTCGTATGCTATATTCGTTTAATTTTAGTTGAACATATAGATAGATGGACAACTCGAAAATTTGGAGGTTAGGTTTGATCGGGTCGTGTAAGCTCCTGGGGCCCAAAAGGGGATAGCTAACCTATGAACTCGCATTATCCTGTGGTACTAATTTTCATAAGTCTACTACCCGTCGTTTAATAACTGATCAAAAATTATAAAAGTACGTGTAACACTTTAATTACGCATTAATCTTCTCAGTTTCAATGTCTTGATCCTGTAACGCTTGTTTAGAATGCGCCGTCGGCCCTTTTGATTAATCTTTCAAATGCATAGGTTGGCAGCGACGCTATTCTAGTGATTTTCGTCGTTCTCGTTGTCGCCCTTTTGGGCCCTAAGAGCTACGTAAATCGAGTCGCCCATACTCTTCCTATAAAGGTACTCTAGTTGAACACCACAAAAATCATGTTTCAATCGGTCCGTTTAAAATGGACCGCGTTTAGCACAGTGGAACCAAGCCATACGTCAGCTATTGCCGAGCTTAAGTGGACACTTTAATTTTTTTATAAGAGAACATTTATGCAGATTCCTTTGAAAATTTTAGGGACTTTGCTTCGTACGATGTAAAAAATTCACTTGATTTTGCACAAAAATCCGCACAACCGTTTTCATGTAAAAATTAAAGTGGCCGAATTTAATTTGGCAACAGCCGATGTGGCTTGATTCCTTTTTGCTATGACCGCTCCAAGTATGATTGAGTATGATTTTGACCAGCTTGTAAAAAGGAACCGCTAGTAATCGAAGTTGCCGAGATATGTGAGGTCATGAACCCCACTTGGACGTATTTATGTTAAAAGGAACCAGAGACGCAGAATTCGCAAATCCTTTATGGAATGCAAGAGCTCATTTATCATTGATGAGTTAAAACAAACAGAATTGAAAAATAAGGGGGGAGACCCTAACTGGTTCACCTAAATCTGAGTTGTGTCAATAAAATTTGCAGCGTTTTACTCTCGAAAGCAATTTGTTTTCATCCAATTTACGGTCTGAAGGCCAGTTAGTTACTCAGAAGCTTTCGGCTCAAGGGTTGAAAATTGAACACCTTATATTTTCTTCTTCTCCTTGTTTTTTCTCGCACCCTTTAGAAAATTATTTAAAGCTCATTACCTGCTGTAAGGTTTCCATTATTATTTCGATTTTAGAAATTCCAGAAATAAAATTCGCCTTCAATTCAAGGTTCATGCAACTTTACATGCATAACTGTCTGCACGAATTTGTGTGAAGCTCTATACGTTTTTTCGTCACCTCCTCCCATTCAGTGTTTTGCCCGAGGAGAGGTGCATTTTTCTACAGTGTTAGGTAAATAGTATTTTTTCTTTTTGAGTTTCTGTACAAGGGAGAAAATAAATAAACAATCCAAACTTCAGAATTTAGAGACAAAAAGTTTAACTTTGCAGAAAATCTAAATTATGGTTAATTTCCTTTATTCTTTCTTTAAATAAAATTTATCTCTGATGTTCAATTCGTTGCTCCTCGTGTGTATGGGCATTTCCTCATTTTGAGATTAGTCATTTCGTTTGTACAACTCAACGCTTGTCATGCTTTATGGCCGAATGTTTCCATAGAGTGATTATTGTTGAATTGGGTCTAAAAATCGTAATTTGAGATTGCAACGTTCACTAATAGGGAGATACAGATTGAAATCAAACGTCTATGAAGCCTTTTTTTGTAAACTTACTCCCAAAGTCCGAACGGTTAGATAATCCTGTATATTGAATGTAAATAAACTATATGAAATTAAGAAATAAATGGAATGAAAGAAGCTACAACTAACATCATTTATTAAAACAGAAAATTTGATTAGGAATGAGTATTATAATATTAAAAACAGTACAAATATTGTGGACGAAAGTTCATCGGTAGCGACTACACACAAAAAAAAGGATGCTGACTTTGCATTCTGGATGTAAAAAAGTGAGGAAACAATCCACAAAACGCAGAGTTAACCGCCGCAGCAGCTACTACAGCAATGTCAAGATGTAAAGCTAACTGCTATGGCGGCGGTTAGCTCAGCGTTTTGTGAGTTGCGCACACTTTTTTACATGCAAAATGTTAAGTCGGCATCCTTCTTTTTTCGGTGTGATAATCAAACATTATAAAAAATAAATTTTTTATCCGGGAAAAGAACTTCTTCTAGGGTGCGGGTTTACAGTCCGGAGAAAATATTGGAGAAAGGCATACCAAAATTGGCAGATTTAGTTGACAGCATATTGCTTCCTCACTGAGAAGCTCGTGTCATTGCGTGGTGCCCTAACGGAAGGATCTGAAATGACTGCGTGCCTTCAATTTTTTTATTTTTGCACCCCTATAAGACATCTTTCAGACATGAATTGTTGTTCTACAAATGGACGTACTTCTGCCAAACGGAACTATGTGCATTATGACGTGAGCCCTGTCATGCATATATTCTTAAAGGGTCTCAAAGCTCACGTCTTAATGCACATAACTCCGTTTGGAAAAAGACGTCCAAATCATGGTCAGCGCAACGCGATATCAAAAATATGCAAGAAAAATGCATCCAACACCTGTATGCAACTATTCGTGTCTAGGGGACATCTTTGTAGTATAAACGAAGAATTGAAGGCGCTCTGCTATTTGAGTCCCTGCAGTAAGACCCACCGTTGGCGCCGCGTTGCCTCGCGGTCGAAGTGGTGATGAGTACCCGGACAGTCAAAACGCCTTCACTTCTGGGCGTATGCAACACGGACATCAATGGAGCTCGAATAGTTGCATCCGGGACTTAAAATGCAATCTGTACAGAGTTCGTCGGATTCAACAGTATTTTGAGGGCGCTTTGCGTTTCTCTTACATTGTAACTTAATTCGAGCGTTGCCTTTTGTGCCGATGAAGTCAGAAAAACATTGTTGCCAACTGCAAAAATTGTCACTTGATTCCACCTACGCATTGTTGTTTTCTCGTAATTTACCATCATTTAATGGGTCCAGCTCCAGCTTCCTAGATGGATGCCGTTCATTTTTTCTGATAAAAAGTCTAAAAAAATAAAATAGTAAGGTCGTATATGAAGCAAATGGAGTTCCGGTATCATACTTTTTCGTTATATAAATCTACTGGAGATAAGATGTGCTCTTAAAAGTCATGCAATTTTAAAGGTCTTCACTTTGAAACATTGGTAGAGTCAAAAAGGAAAGTGTCGGGTTTTGACTACCTTGTTTTACTTACCAAGTTACGGGGCAGTCTAGCACACCACTATGGTATTTCCAATTTCTTTTGAACATATTAAATCCTCCAAATAGTAGAGTATTTTAAAAACTTAACGACTTAATTTCATTATATTATCACGTTATCTCTTTCAAGGTATATACAATAAACCCCAAATGTATTTTCGTTTCAATTTTTTTTTAACCCGAAACATACTTTTAGAGATGGAGGGTATAAACAAATGCTCATTTCTCACGGATACTACAAGTCAAGGAATCATTACAGTTGCTGCCGACACAGGTGTTGAGAAGTTTCGAAATGACACCTTCCACGCATTAAGCATACACAATTTTGTTTTAGCTCATTCGCTGCACGTTATGACCATTCTTCCTATTCGCTTCAGACGGTTATAAGAATCTTTGTGCAATGTTTTTGTGTCCAATTTTTTTGGTTCATTTCACATTTTTGTCCAGAGGTTAGTTTGGTCCAAAAGAAAATTTGTCCAACATTTTTAGTCCTCTTTATTACTTTGCCCCATACGTATGTGTCTTAGAGGTTAGACAAAGATAAGAAGGCCCTTCATTCCTTCCTAATCACTATGGTAGCATATCCTTTTGTGAAAAACTGAGGTTAAAATCATAATATTGATATTTGTCTCATTTGTCACCAATACCTCATGTAACCCATTCCTGTTGTGCAATGTTCTTGGTCGAAAAGAAAAACTTTGTATAAAGGACCAAAAAAAGCACCAAAAAAAATGGACTTAAAACGCAGGGCCATTTTATGGATTGGACCAAAAAATATCAGACCAAACTTACTGGACTAAGAGGTGCAAGGCGAAATTTATTGTACTAAAATTCTCTGGATAGAAAAAAAATTGGACGAAAATTCCTGAAAACCTTCAGAACTAATATGCAGAGATATCACTCCCCGTTTTACAACCAGTCAGTTTGGTTTCAGCAAAATAAAATCTCATTTCATTGAATAAAGTTTGAAATTCCATTTTATAAAAGTTCATTAAATTTTGTAAGTATCTCAGGGTTACTACGACCACGAGGAGGGGGGATTAGCAATTCCCCTTCCCTCCTTTTTAAATTTGAGACATTCCTGGCTCAACAATATCAATTTTAAGGGCTTCTTTAAAAACATTTCATGAAATCCTTTCTTTCATTGTACAATCTCGAAATTGAAGTATGCGCAAAGTGACGTTCCTACAACATTGGTTGTCACAAATGTACCGAGAATTAATAAAAGTTAGGACTTACTGAGTGATTTTAGTCATGAGAATTTCCCTCAAATTGTTCGCTGGAGCCTCGAAGATTAAATATAACAAAAGAGAGCCAGCAAATACGACTATTATGTCACCAGCGAGCATCCATACCTGAAACATAAACGTCGCATCCTTCATTTTATAATTAGTAATGAAACATGCATATAAAATCGAGTGATGGAACTTGATTGATAAAGTGACCTCAAAATGTAGGAAATTTCCTCCCCAAACATAATTTCCTTAGTTGGTTGACATCATTGTGGAAAATAACGCTCTCTCTTCAGGCTCACTCTAAAGCAATTTCCAATTGCGAATTTTTCAAATCTGAAATACGAGTGAAAATGTAACTGCTCGTGCATCAAATATCAGGCAATGTTATCTCGTTTGCGGTAATTCACGTTTTAGCTTTCGTTCTAGTTTTGACAAAATTTGACAAGCAATCATCTAGCAATAGACCTGAAGATGGGGTAATAGGCTCCAGAACGAGCATTGTCGAGTAAATCATGCAAAGTTTAAAAAAAGACAATATTAGGACCTATAAAAAAACAGGTCTGTTACGCTCAGATAAGAAATAAGCACGGAGACATAGAAAAGTTGGTACTTTAAACCCTTGTCAATTAAATAAACATGAATATAATCTTCCCTGAAAAAAAAAAATGTCGCTAAAAGTAAGACAGATGATTTAATGGACCTATTTCATCGCAGGCAAAGTGACAATTGCGGGGACTTAAATACAAGAATGGAAAAGTTAACATTTAAAATCCTAGACAATAGCATTGTCATAAATCGCATGCTCCTTCAAATAAAATCTCGCAAATTTTATTAAACAAATCATTTGATGATTCTACCTCACCCTGGGCAAGTTAGATTTTGAGATTCAATTTGTGACCGACATTCCCATTATCCGAATAGGATTCTGATTGTTGTAATGAGAAACACATTTTTTTCTAAAACATTTTTCCTTGCATTCAGCACACATTACAATTATAAATAAAAACATGAGAATAACGCATGACGCGTAAATCGATCCTGAGGTACGTACTTCTCTCAAGGCAGAGGGGTGGACCTCGAAACAGTGAGGGGCGTACTGGCGTACCCCCCAATAAATACGAAAGGGAGATGATAGGTTTTTGACTTACGATGCGACCCTCCGACAAATAGAGCGGCGTTCGTGAGCTGAGCGTCGTTGCTATCTGCCAAATAGGATGAAATAAATACGTTACGTACGTCAGTCGGCTAAGAGGGACGTAGACTTTGAGAGTTAACAGCTTGTCCAAAGTTTCGCCTGCAAAAAAAGGATCGGCTGTGCGATTAAAAAACACTCTAATCACTGAGAAGTTTAAGGGATGAAGGTATCACGTAGTTTCCAAAATAAGGGTATCATTTTATAAATATCTTTTCTCGACAGAAGGTTTTTTACAAAATGCTTGTAAACGGTGAAATGACTTCTTGATGAGGAAAATTAAAAAAAAAAAAAAAAAAAAAAAAAAAAAAAAAAAAAGACTTGAGTTCAGGATCAAACTGGGCAAAACCGCGATGCAAAAGTTATCATTCTAAAAGAAATTCAGCAAATGAATGTTTCAAATAAGGAGTTCATAAACTTGCATGTGAACTATAAAATCAGTTGCAACTATGACGTTCAACCACCTTGAGATAATGATATCGACGGCTTAAGTGCGAGACCACGTATCCAAGTCTGCGACTTTGAAGACTTCTAGACATACTTTCTAGTCATACTCGGAAAACTAGTCAACGTCATTTCTTGAAAACTCCTCTGATTTTTCTTCTCTGTCAGTAGAATATCATGTAAAAATTTCAGATTAGCCACCAGCCAGCCAGGTTGGCCTAGCGGGCAGCGCAGCGGGTCTAACTCTAGACCAGTAGGTCCCGGGTTCGAATCCCGGTGGTAGCAACACATTTTCAAGGAACTGACGAGTGGATCTGCAACTCTACACGGCCTTAATCCGTGAAAATTTGAATGTCTGGGGCATAAATGCATGATAAATCTAATCCGAAACTCATTCAAGGTTGTAGAATCCTCAAATTGACCAAAACCAACCTAAAGTTGACTAAAGTTTAACTAAAGTTGACATGTTCCTTTTCGGAAGTATATCATAAGAGCGGAGATTTTGAAACAGCGCAATGGTGGTATCGCACTTTAGATATCGATGTGATATTAAACCCTCCCTTGTCCTTTATGCCAGTTTAAGTATGCTATGTAGACATTTCAATGCACCCGAAAAATAAATGTTTGATAATCAAATACGCATTTGTAAAATCAGTTTTTTTTTGCTATGGTGTTCCATGATATTACCTATTCATGAACGATTTCAGAATACAAAATTGAAGCTGCAATTTCAATGAATTTGACTTCCGTGATGACTTACCAAGACCCCATGTGACTTGAATCACAATTAGAGCACAGATCATGATACTCCATAGTGAGCGATGCAAGGCTCCAAATAAAGCGTTCTGGAATGCGCTGTACTCCAGAGTCTCGTCGTAGAGTGCGAATCCATAAAATTGCGAGCCTACTCCTACAGCTGTTGCCATAAGCACAATCGACCATTTCCATGCCTGCCAACAAAATTTGCACCAAGTAATTGCATTTCTGGGGCATGTGCTCCACATTTTTTTAGGCCTTCGTTTTCGATGCTCACCCCTCACCTCTCCCTCCCAAAACGCATGGCGGCTTTATGGGCATACATCAAAGGCAGCACCCTGACCTGTCTGGCCTGTAAAACTTTTTGAATTTATGAGCTTCACTAAACTCAAAATTTAACCTTCCCCCTCAACCCTTTTGTATTTTCACTGATGTAACCTTGATTTCCACGTAAACACACATAGGTGTAAATTGCCTTAGATGCTAAAGCACAGCTTTAAAATAAACGTATCTTACTTACTTACTCACTTACTTTCTCACAACGTTTTTTTCCCTACCCCTTACCTTCTCTTCAAAATTTACTTCTGAATACTCATCCTGTGAAACTTTTTGAATTTATTCGCTCCACTAATCTCAAAATTTAACCTTTCCCCTCAACCCTTTTGTATTTTTACTGATATTTCCATGTAAATTTATTACTGTTACTGCCCTCTTTAGAGGTGTAAATGGCCTTAGATGCTAAAGCACCGCTTTAAAATAAAATTATTTTACTACTACTACTACTCACTAACTTACTTCCTTGCTTACTTTCTATATTACCACTACTTACTTATTTACTTAGTTACTTAGTTATTTACTTACTTACTTACTTACTTACTTACTTTACTATTAAAAAAAAACCCAAAAAATACTTACAACTGACAGGATATAGTTGTTCGCACGAATTTTAAATAATAGAAAAGCGGACAGAATACTTATAAAATATGGTCCAGCCCTCATGTAGCTTCTAATGTAAACTTGAAAGTAGTAGTCGACGTTAAACCATAGAGGATATCGTCTGCAAATCAAATTATGGTGAATTAGATGCTATGCAAGTTGAGAAACTATGAAATCGTTGATGTAGTACCAGACGCTGCCATTTCATGACTAATGAGACTAGATACACAATCTTGGAGTCTTTTTGAAGTATGATGCTAAACTATAATTGAAGAACGGTAAGTCAAAACTTGGGAAGCTTCATCAGGTGTTGCCAAGATTGTGCAACTAATTCTGTCATTTAATGGCGTCCATGAAGCTACCGTTATCTTTGTCATCAAAAATAGTTGCAACCATTGGGTAAAAACTTGTGATTCCTCTGTGATACAAGAGGACAAATCTTACAAGACTTAGCATCATTTATAATGAAAAAAAAACCAGATTTTAGGACTTTAATGCCAAATTACCGATTATTATTATTATATCAATTGATCGGTCAATTTATCTGACCTTTTACATCTAAAGCTACAGGAATTTGCAAAAATGTATTAATGTGAACAATTAAATTTTTAGTCGTTTTTGCCAGGATGAAAAAAAGAGGGTTTGGTTCCAACACTCGGATGTCGGGGAGCATTCACCGTATGGACCTTTTGAATTCGTTGCTGTCAAAATTCAGACAGTCCCGAATGCATCAAATCTTTCGAATCCTGGTGGCTGGCGTAAACCTAAACGTGTGTAGAGATGTTAGCTCCGTGTTGCATATGCATACGCGTAATGTTACGTAATGTTGCATACGCTTCTAATTAAACGAATTGCAATATCCGATTGCTGTCTATTGTGATTTGCAATTACCGTCAAAACACTGTCTGTATACAGTATTTAATTTTTGCACCAATGACATCATGGCTCATGCTTTAGGCTCAACTTTTAGTTTGATCTTATGACAGATGCTTATGTCAACATGTTCTTTCACCGATCATCCATGCAGAAGAAAACATCATTGCGACCGTTCTGAAAATGAAATCCTTTTTCAGGGAGCATTTACATGCCTGAAATAGTTTAATTTATCAAAATTTTTGGGAAAATTTGCTTTAATTTTCAAAATGAAAAGAATTATGCAACTAAACAAACAGTTTTTCTTTACCTTGGGTCCAGTTTAAAAACTGCGTCCACTTGTTGGAAGTAGATTATGAAAAACGGAATCGCAAGTGCACTCACAAGGACTGCCAGAGCGAATTTAAGACCCTGGTTCTTCGTGAACAGGTAAACGATCAGGAGACCTACAGGAAACATCTGCAACTCGCAGGCTATGTACCATGTATGAGGAGCGCATAGCCAACCATTCCGCACATTATAATTCTGTTAGAAAAAACGTACGGCCTTGAGAACTTTTCTTGCAAAAAACAGTTGAATTTTAAAATCATTTAAAAAATTTAACACTGGGTTTTTCTTCGGAAAAATACAATTTCAAATCTCTTTCCCTCGGCTCCCACTTAATGCGATTTTGTTCTATTTTCATTCAGAGCTAAATAGATGCAAGGACACTTTTTGATAAAACTGTTATACCGATAAACAGTGTTTTTCGAGCCGCATTTTGATAAATACAAATAAATCGACAAAAAAATTTTTGAGATTTTCGGAGGAAATTTCCCTTTAAAAATGTTGGAAATTTTCAAATAATGGACTGATGCCATAGAAAAATGGATTCTTTGGAGGGTCTGAATCGAAACCTTGATAATCTGCCGCTTTTCACATTTACTGTGTCCTTTAAATAAATTTTTATAGTTAAAAATATGAAGGTTATTATCAAACGAGAAAATCTGCAGATATGGGCGAATCATTGAGGTTTAAATGGTTATAGGCTCAGAAGGGTTACACATCCATTCTCCCCTCAAGTGAATCCAACTATAAGATTAACTTCGACTTTTTAAATTATCAGGTCTAATATTACTAATCCTGGGCTGTAATTTCAGCTTAAGCTGAAACCATTCCATGTTAAAAAAAAAAAAAAAAAAAAAAAAAAAAAAAAAAAAAAAAAAAAAAAAAGGTGTTGTTCTCTGCAGTTCTCCAAATGTTAGGAAAAGTGATGTTATCCATTCCTATCTGCTCTCACTGTTAAAAATCCCGGCGCGAAATTCACGCTCACTCAGTTGCTATTTTGACCACCTCTTACTCTGAGTGCATGGATTCAGCGCGAAATAAGTTCGGCGCGAATTTCGCGCCCTGCCGGGAGTGAAAACCTGACAGGGCAAACGTAAAACGGAACTGCCGCAGCATGGATTTGAACACGAGTCGCGGCGGTGATAGACCAAAGATTACTAAGGACTCCAGATACCGCATTGGAATAAAAAACGGCCCCCTAGTCCCCTGCAGCTCCAGGGTAGGCAACCTGTTTAGCGGTATGCCATACTTGGAGCTAACGAATTTGCCGTGTGTTTGACCGGTTTCGTCGTGCTGTGCTAAGTTTGGTTAAAGATTCACTGTATTAAATTTTCTTATGTTTTAAATCGTTAAAAAATGCCAAAAAATGCCGAAAAAACCAAAAAAAAAAAAAATTTAATGCAAATATCTCTGCTCAATTTTCTGAGTCAATTTACCATGACTAGTGTCTAAGATGAACAATTTTCGCAATTTGCCGTTCATAATCTGCACATTCGAAGTGCAATTTCACATGCCCTTCCATTAAGGTGGGCTAAAGTATGGCATACCGCTACACAGGTTGCCTACCCTGGCACTGCAGGCGACTGGGGAGCCGCTTCTTTCCTACGGCAAGTATACGGCGTGCGGTATTTGGAGTCCTTAGTAATCTTTGTGATAGACGAGTTCGATACCACTTTGCCATTCGGCACTTGTACCAAGGGAGCCTGGATTCACGCTATTTGAGGTACCTCAAATAATTCGTCCGTCGTTGGTGATATTTACGCTCTGATCTATTCTCTCAGAGCACTGCACGAAATTCGCGCTGGATTTTTTTTTCACGCCGGCTATTCACTAAGAGTAAATCATTGTTTTTTAACAGTGTATATATAAAAAACTTACTGCCGGATCATCGATAGAGTACAAACTGTTGATGGTAAGTAGGTAGTGCCACCAAGTATTTTGGCAGCTCTCGGCAATTGGGTGGCTGAAAAACTTCCATGCAGGACCATCACTCATGTATGGGAAAAGCAAACCAGTGACCGCGACGAGCATCATAAATGAGGGCATGAGTCTGTGAATATTCATTGAAGACTCATCGTCAATAGTGTATTGAATTGTTTATGAATTTAAAATGAAGCAAGCTGATCTTATTTTCTTCCTCTGCTAGACTAGTTGTTGGTGTCGTCTTTCATTAAAGCAACGATGGACGGAAATATAACCATCATGCTTTATAACTCAAAAATTAAATATATTTTAGCTGGCAGCGCACTACCCTCATATCGGGTCGACCTATGTCTTGTGAGATACACGAAACCTCTATGGGGTTGGTGACAGTCGGCTAAAGTTTGGTATATTTTTGCAGATTCTTTATCTCCACAAGACACAAAAAAAAAATAAATAAATTAAAAAAAACAAGCAGTGAACTCCAACACAATGTGTTGATAAGGCGCGTCATTAACTCGCACATATCAACCCCTTTAGTTTTTATTTACAGAGATTTCAAAATAGGCAAGTAGCACAAAAAGAAAATTCATACGATCCAACACTTCAACGACGCACTTTGACGAGACCGTATATTGTGAATGTAGAAGGCTATTCGAACGAATTTAAGTTTTTTGATCTGCCTGAAGCAAACTCTTATCAGATTCTTGAAGAAAAGTGCTGCGGAATAATTACAGCGAAGAAAGGAAAAATTCTGTCGAACTCCTAGAAGATAAAGTCGATTTAAAGGTATTTTGGGGCTAAAATACCCAAATCACCGGCATTATAAATTCCATTATATTTTTGAAAAGAAATTGACTCGATATAAATGCAATTGCTTTAAATATGTCTTGATTTTGTTACTTTAAACGTCTTTCCATGCAAAGCAGTTCAACCATGTCTATGCTTTATTCATTCATGAATTGAAAGTAAGAAATCTACATCCCGAAAATCTACCGATTTGCCGTAAAATATCGCAGAAACTTGATATACCAGGTCGATGTACCCACTCGTTGAATTTACGAATCCATTTCGTGAGTGCACATATGTAAAAGTCAATATGCTATAGTCATTTTGGGTGCCTTTATTTTTCAAGAAACAATTACAAGTAATTTCAATCCCGAAGAACTATCAATTTTCCGTATAAAATCGAAAAAAATCAAAATATGTCCACTCCCTGACGTGAAAATTAGATTCTACGTGTGAAAATGCTTATGCATCGATATGCTGAACAGAATCCATGCATCTCAAAATTTTTCTCAGAGCAAAGGTTTGTGTTATATTATCAGCTTCCCTTTAAACCCCGGTTCGATGACCGAATCGGCTGCCCAAAAAGCAAGCCATTTTTGAAGGGTTCTATGAGAAATTCGTGATATTATCGGCTCTCAGGAAATCACCTCATGGCTAAAACTGGTGGTATAAATGTTTGAGTGCCTAAAATAATCGTATTTAAGAAACTAAAAAATTAAACTATGGAGTCAATTTCTTTTTAATAATATAACGGGATTTACTACGGGTGATTTAGCTATTAGTCCCAGAATACTTTTAAAGCGCCTTTACGTTCCCGAATCTCGACGGATTTTTTTTGCTTAAACGACTCAAGAGACACTGTAGTTAAAAATATGGAAAATTTTCGATTTGGATATATAAAACATGTTTAACTCGTTGAGGTACACTGTGTTTTGTATGGAGTACTGTTGCTATTCGACCTTTGTCTTCAGGTCAAAATTCTTACAAGGAAGCCCCTTGCAAGAGGCGAATTTTTTGTAATTACTCCCAATATTTTCTCCGTTATATCATCGAACTGCTTGTCAAATTCTGAGGTCAATTTTATCTAATTGTAATTTATACATTTCTTTTTTCCCCCTTCATTTCATTTTTTGTTTGGAGAATTCGAGGTTTTGTTGATTTCTTCAGATTTCGAATACTGTAACTTCTCTTCTATTCGGCCGATTTTTATGAATGAGACCTCTTTTAATTCGTGTTTTAACGGAGAGTAAGAAAAAAATTGCCAAGTACACGCGAAACAATTTTTTTGAAAATTGGACGAATCCTAGCGTGACGGTGAAATGGTTAATAAAGCGTAATTAATAGGGTCGGGTTCTCGGCGCGCGGCGACCGCCTTTTTCTGGCAGGCCATTGTCGCCGACGCAGGGGCTAGGCGCGTGGGGAAGAGAGGGGTAGGTAGATTTTTATAAGTGCAAGTGGCTTCCTGTATGAACCACGTTTAGCAAATAGTCTAATGAGTCTCGAGGCTCATCACAGATTGCACTTACGGCTATCACTTACGGCCGTGGCTATCAGAGCAGGGGTACCAAATTTTGAAAAGCGTGACAGGGTAGTGGAGATCTGTCAAAGCAACGTTTTGAACGAAACGGAGTGAGTGAAATTCTCATTCAAGGAGTGCCGAACTGGTCAGCCATCCTCTAATCAGTTCGCTTGCTTCCGCTTATTTATGCATATTTTAAATCAGCGCGTCGCATTCTTAGGGTTTTTTTTAAAAAAACAAGTAACGTAGACTCTTGGTATTCACTGCACATAAACTAGAGTGCCCCAGAATGAGAAACAACTTTAAATCATAATTATTGACGGATAAATAAACTTTTTACACGCTTTGGAAAATCTCAGAAGTTCGCGGTAGTCACTTTTCGGTAAGGAACTAAGGGACTCGGTTATTGTATCGAGTGGGGGGTTGAAACGATCGCAAAGGCGGTATACTACGTATACGCGCCAAAAAAAAAAATTATATAAACCGAAGAGCCCGTCAAGAACAAACCCTTTTTTGTAAGCGTGGTGATTTTCTTGAAACCTATGCCTGGTTAAACTTCATGATAAAAAGTCCTCCTATGAAAGTTCCAGTTTGAGTTTAAAGCTCGTTTAGGCAATACAACGCTGCAAAATTTCCATGTTTTACCTTGAAAAGTGCTATTCTGAGTCACGCGTGCCATTCCTGGCTGCCACCTCGCAAGTTGGTCGCGACAGCAAAACGTCGAGTGAGGATCTAGACGTTGCCAATTTTTTAAGATAAAGTATTATTTTCTCAGGAAGTCATGATTATATTCTCTCGAAGTTTTCAGGATCATTGGATTAAATTTCGAGGAAAATTTCTGAAATTTTAAAAATTCAGAGTACGTGAGTTTTCCTGGAAATTCGTAGTTACTCGGAGGAAATTTGCAACCGCGCTTGGAGATTCGTGCGAAGTTTTTCCTTAACGCTTCAGTATTGATACTCGAGCAGAGCAGAATGATATAGGTAATAACGCCTTGATGCAGATATTCGTGCTCTAAGGACACCCTTGTTGCGTACTAAAAATTGAAGGCGCTCTGGTTATTCTAGCCCATGAAGCATTGCTCGCGGCAACACGCTGTCAACACTCGGTGAGGCGGTGAAATATATCTGGATGTGTGACTATGGTACGAACATATTCTTTCCATGTCCTCTCTCATTGATTTTTATGTAAGACTTGCATATTGCCACTTATTTCATTCTGGTGCAGTGGATCAAGTCAATTAGAGAGGTCGGACATAAAATTATTGACTACTATTGCAAATTTTGAGGTTTTTTCCGTCATATTTTAAATTATAAGAGGTGCTCCGGCCTACAGAAGCAAAATTCATGAGGAAACCAATGGGACCACTTTTAAAACCTCAATGTTTTGTATAGACGGAGTTATAAGCTTTTAATGTTTCCAAATTATGTCCGACCTTTCCTATTGAATCGATCTACTCGGTGACGCACCACGCCACACACTGCCGCATGCGCTGCTTCATGGACTTGAGTGACCAGAGCGCCTTCAATATTTTCATACTCAACCCGTCCGCCTGGGGAGTAGAAATAGTTGTATCTAATCAACATGACTTTATGACATTGGTCATATTGACTGAGGTACTCGGAATAGCATGAAAGTCTCTGCCACTACTTGTCCTGCCCAAAATTTCCACAAAATTGATTTTAAAAATGAGCCCATTTAAAATGTAATTATTTTAAAGTTGTTTTATGAGCAAATCACCCTCATTTTAACCAGTGGCGTGGCGTGTATTACGATACATCGCGATTGATCCGCCATTCAAACCTATGGGAAAAGATCGATAAACAGAGTATTCGAAACGAATGCCTTAATAGCCGATTATTTACCACAGCTTCAAACGGGGAAATATCGATAATAATCGATTCTTCACGCCCCGCCACTGATTTTAACAGCCACGGAGGGCGAGAGGCAGTGCGCTTTCTCTTGCTTGATAAAGAAAACAGCAACTCATTTCTAGTCATGGTTCATTTTTTTCTGCAGGAGTGTTTGACGTAATTTTCAAAATTAAATATCATGCAGTTGTGTCGCTCTGCACTCATCTGGCGGCGAGTTCAGAAGTTGATAGAATACCAGGTTAACTCGAATTAAAGTGTTTTTGTCATTACCTGAGCCACCGATTGAATATCCAGAGAGGAATCATTTTTAAGCCCTGTTTTCTCACTGGCTCATAGTAGCTTTGAAAAGTGAGAAATCCTGAGACGATGAAGAAAGAGTCAACTATCAGTGTTGGCATGAAGAGGGGTAGGTCTTTTTTCACTTGCTGTAGGAAGAAAAGTATTGTATTGATTCAGTGCACCTTTCAAAATTTAGACTTATTTTATCAACAGAAAAGATGACGAATGAAATATCAGTAAAAATAAATGAAAGGGGAGGGGGAATACACGTGGGCTCCGGAATCAGATTTTTTACCAGGCAACGATAGATTTCTAGAAGCGACAATTTTTGGTGTAGTTACTCATAGATTTGAATGAGGAAACGTCCAGTAAGATGGACAATAATGTACTTTAACAAGCACGGTAAAATATCCTCATTTTGAGCTCCATTGTAAATATTAACATGCTCTGGTGTCTTTTATCACTTGCTGTAGAAAGGAGAAAAATTGTATTGAGATCGGTGCCTATTTTTGTATTCAAATTAACTCATTATTTCAAAACTAGCGAAATGCCCGTGACTGGAGTCACGGGTCTAGAGGTCGCTAAAATATCTACAACCCCGAAAAAATGGTGGTAGGGGAGCAAGACATGCCATACAAAAATAATGATAAAATCGATAGAAAAATGAGTTGTGGGGAGAGGGTGATGGAGCTAGAAAAATTAGCTCCGGGTGGGGGGGGGAGGTAGAATTAATGCTGACAAAAAAATTAGAACTAACCTAGCAATGATTTATTAAAAAAAGAAAGAAAAAAAAATGAAAAAAAAGAAAAAAAAAGTTGAAATAAAACATCAGCTGATAGCAAACAAAGGTTGCGAAGGAAACCAAGGAATGGAACTTTCATAAAACAGTTTAGTGGAAAACAGCGTAAGAAGGGCACTTACGTTAATTACCGTTTATAAGTAAACGGTAGATGCGATTTAACCGAAAATTTATACAGTTCTTCATAAGACCAAATGGACAAAATTGCAAAATTTGAAGAAGCTAACGTACATCTAACGATAGTTATCGTGAACGAAAGAATTGCTGACATAGGTCGGGCAACTATTATAGGTGGGATGGGATGGGACGGGATGTGGGATTGCTGATGAAACATTAGTGAGGTACATAACTTGTCGTGGGAAAAATTCATGTGACCTCCGAGACTTGATTTTATACCACGAAAAGAAGGGATAAAGCGGCAGACTTGGAGAACGGCAACGAGTATTAACTAGTAACGGTTTTTAAATTTAAATAACAAAACTTTCAAGAGGTAAAAGACGGTGTAGCAAGACGTTGGGTAAAATATGTTCTATTGCAAATGTTAGCATTCTCTGGTGGTGCTCACTGCTTCTGCTATTTAGGTGTGCAATATCGCCATTTTAGATGGTTCACATAATTTTATGTAGATTTCATGAGGTAAAGCTTTTAACCGTCCCCCTCTTCCCAGGGAACTAGAGTCCCTTTATACCCAGAGTTAAGACAACTGGATTATCAGCTGACTGGCAGCCGGCCTTGGCTGGCCATGGAGGCCGAAACGAGTGCACCCGAGCGAACGATATTGAGGGATAAGGATCAGGAATCCTGCGATGTCTGTCACACAAAAACAACAACATCAACAAATTGATCAATTAAAAAGAAAATGAGATTGGTTTGTGAATAATTTCTTAATCTATTTTCATTTTGGACCGATGGAAATAACAATTTACTCTTGATAAACCACAATTAGATAATATTTTCATTATTCTTGTTCATATTCGAGGTACCGCCATCTTGGTGCACTCGTTTCGGCCTCAATGAGCGAGAACCAATCAGAATTGGATTTTTTTTTAGGCCACTTTCAGCCGAACCAAAAGTGAGTTGTCTTAACTCTGGGTATAAAGGGACCCTACAGGGAACTAGTGCTCAAGTGCTCTCTAGAAACAACGTGTAAATCACGGCCGTCGGTCGGGCAAAAAACAACATCGATGGGTCAAAGTCGCTCACGTGTAAATGCGTAGAACTAAGAAGGGTTGCAATGAGCAGGAAGATGGGCGAGATTAAGAACGAGAGGCATTTTATGAGAAGTTAGGTTTTTGAAAAAGGAAATGTGTGGTTTTTATGGTCAGACGTGTTGTCAAACTTTTTGTATACATACCGATTCGAAGAAAGAGACATTGAAAACCATGTAGAAAGGAATACTGGCAAGTCGGTGCCCAAGAATAACCCCGAACGCCGCGGTAACTTTAAACATATCCAAGATAACCATGTGTTCGTCGTTTGTTTTGGGGACTATTTTCCCGAGGTTTGTAGCCATGGAGAAGCTCATTATTATCCTGTCCAAGAAAGCACCTGTAAAATCAAAGAAGAAGAAAATATAAGCTAGAAATGTGATCAAAATATTTATAAACTACCCTTTAAGAGAAGCAGACTTTGAATTTTGTCGAGGCTGCTTTCTTCTTTAGTACTCGTGTATTTTATAATTAATTTCACTTCATTTCCTATCAAAACGTCCAAGAATGTATAATCTCTCTGAATCATAGTATTATAACACGCTAAATCTTTTCTGTATAAAAAGATGAAAGTTTCGCATAATGCATAACGGGATCTAACGCTGGACGTGTCTGGTACTCCTCCCTTGACACCCCCCTCCCCGCCCTGCTCCTTCTGCGCATTTTTTCAGTGAGTCTTCAGATCATCTTCATAAAATTTTTTCCATTCTCATGGTTGAGTATCATTATTATTGACTCCCTCGATAATCCCGAGTATTTATTTCACCGTGAATCACTCTTTATGAAAATGTTCGCCTTCTTATTGTAAAATACGAGTATTATTGATTTCTTCAATTATTTCAAGGATATAAACTATTAATTTTTATATTCCATCCCCCTCATAGTTTGAAAAATCGCCTTCAATCATCGATAGAATATAGTCTTTAGTTGAGCCCTCTCTATTCAAATTAACCCACGAGGGGTCCGCGAAGCGGACCTTGGGAGGCACGAAGCGCTCCCTGGGGGTTGAGCCGCGCAGCGGCCAGGAGGTGAAGCCCCCTAGAAATTCTGAAATCGAGAGCGATTCGATACCGTGATGACTGGATCAGAATGAGAAATTTTCGAAAGTCGGGAGTTTGGAGAGTTTGGGCAGAGTTTGAAAAAAACGCATCAAGTCGTGTTTTGGAAAAATGAATCGGGAATAAAAGTATTGAATTTAACCGTCATAAAATTTCTTTTGTCAACAACTCAATATTAGAAAAAAAATCTTTCGACCGTGAAAAAAGTCTTTACGCCGTATGTCCAACATTGCGTCTTACGGATGAATGAAAGCTCAAACCACTTATTTTTGCTTCAAAAATGCATCTTGGAACGTTTTTGTTAAACTTGATCAAATTTAAGGAGATGAATCCTAGCGGGATGATTATATTGACATTGATGGGCAACGAAAAAATGGAGCGACTCTATTCTTGGATGCGGGTGATTGCAATGGACAAAAGGAAGTAAGTAATCTAACGGTAATCCTCGTGGAACTCCCACAGTTAGTCCATCGTTTTCCCCCTTTTACTCCAAAAAACCACCCGTCTCAAGCAATAATATGATCGCTTTACTTTACTTCGAACTTCTTTGTCTATCTCTTTGTCTATAAATTTCAATAATTGACCACAGAGAAAAGTTAGATATAAAAAAGAAAAAGAAATATGTTACCTTTTTTGTGGGACTCTAAGATCGTATTCCATCGAGACAATTGATAGAGTGTACCCAGAAGACTAAATGCGCTCAAAATCAAGAGAATGCATCTAATTTTATATTGAAAAGGAAAAAAAGGAGGCATTACAATTTTCAAAGAAATTCAGTGAAAATAGGAGAAAGATACTTGCAAGTACATATTACAAGTACAGTTTATCCGAATTTATCAGTTCTAAACAACTGGAACTAATTTTACCCTGAGAGAATCTACTTCATAAGTATTTAACAAGCCGTTTTCACAGCGCTCTCTGGCGATCTTCGATGCCTAACCACCACACTGCCGTGCTAAGGAAGAACGCCGTATAATTATTCGAGAGTTGCCAAGTTTCCTCCGATAAAAACCGAATTTTCTGGAAAAATTGCCGATATTATTTTCCAAAATTTTTAGACAATTTTGTACGCAATTTAATCTAAAATATCTGAAAATTTCAAGGAAAAATATGCACAAATGTTCTCAAAGAAACATGTTTTATCAAAGAAAATTTGGCAACTCTCGAAGGTCCATACGGCGTTCTTCCTTAGCATGGCAGCACAGCCCTCTGTCCTCCAAAAACCCCCCTACCTAATAGATGACTTCATCATTTCTAGGTAAACGCCTAGTTTTCTCCCCCAGCGCAGCGGGCCGACTATTGAAATGGATGAACTACGCTATAGACAAAAGAAGACAAAAGGGGTATGGTGGGATCCTATTGGTGGAAGCGGGTGGTTGTAATGGACAAAAGAGATAAGTAATAGACTGCGACTAATGGCAACCGGCAAGAGACCAGTTAAACAGGCAGACCGGCAGAGATAGTTAGTCCAACATTTTCCCCCTCAGTCTGCAAGAACCTCTAGTTGCAACCAATAGGATCGCTCCATACTCCCTATATCCACTTTGTCTATACATCGCTTTGTGTATCAATTTCAATGATCAGCACGCAGCGCAGAACTTCTCTTCTGTCTCTTCCAAGATTAAGCAAAATCAGGAATCTCTCACCATTCTTTTTTCCTAGTCTCTAAGATTTTAAATGTGTTTTATCTCCTGCTACTTCGTTATTTTTTTTTAAATTCTTCTTGCTCATTTTGCGTGAACTGAAACCGGATATCTTCAAAGGGATTGATAGCCGGGTAAAATAGAATAAGAAGAAGAACAACGACAGCGTGACTTACAATAGACTTTTGGCGGCAAAGGACATCGGCTCGTCGTCCAAACTGGAGGTGCAAAGGTCGTCGTGCATTTGGATTTTGACGTTGATGCCGTGCTCCTCCGTCACGTTGGCGAACGTCGCGTTTAGCGTCTCTTCAACGTCTTGACGTGAACACGCCCCCGGTACGCAGAGCGCCATAAACAGGTCGGTCCGGTTCATCCGAAACCAGTTGCTGTTCGGCTGTAACAATTCAGGGGCCTATGGTTCGAAAGCCAATCCAAAGCTTATCTGATCAGGGATTGTAAGCGTGAAACTATTTTTTCAGTCTTTAAACGATCAAAATCCACCAACGACCGGTTTAAAACACTCATTGCAAAAATACGTATCTCGTAATGAAGTGTCAATTCTTAGTGCCAAAAACGTGAATCTCGGTATTTCTGCCGTATTTTCTTACAGTTTGAGAAATTATTCAAAATGCTGATGGAGTCTAAAAAAGCATCTTACTCTTGCTACGTATCCTCGAGCAGATTAATTAATTCCACACTATGGTGATTCTTATAGATTTTTTAACACTGTTTATCATTAAAGCCTTTCATTTGAAGTCCCACCGGCCTATCTTCTAAGGAGCGAACTACACCTTATAAATTTTCAACTTTTCTTAACCTCCTCCCTGAAAATGGAGACATTTTTTTCCAACCACTAAAACCAGGAAGAAAAACTAAGCATAATGCAACAAATAGGACTCCTCTGCAGCATATTTGATCTCAGTCTCGGACTGCTGTAACGGACTAGTCTCGTGATTCCGATCAGGCCAGCCTTGACGATGACGTCGCATAAAAACAGTGACAATTACATGTTTCAAATTACATAATAAAACATTGCAACTCGTTGCTTTTTGAATGCGAGATTCATAAGTCGTAAAAATCCAATATTTACGCACAGTACACGCCAAAATCATGTCTTCGCCATTGGCTTAACTGCGTCTAATTCCGCAGTCAGTATCTTTGAATTTTACCTTCAACGTGTCCCAAGCATTGGCGTCTGGAGGTGGCTCTACTGTTCTCAGTGGTTCGGTGTAAAACGCAGGGTACTTCGCCGGAGAGGGAGAGACTTTTAGGTACGCCAAGCAGTAGCGACCCGCCAGTTTAGCGTGCTTGATAGCGACACATTCGTCATAATGACCCAAGTGGAAGCGTTGTCCGACTAGCACCCCTGGTGTGGACATGGCCGAAGCCTCTCTCACTAGGAAACAGAGACAAACGTTCGGTAACTTCTTTCCTCTGCCGAAGTTCATGAATGAGGTCTCTCTTTGAGAGAGTAAGGAAATGCACGCTGAAAAAAAAATCTCGGTGTATTTACTAAAAAAGGGTAAAATTACCAAGAACTCAGGGTTCTATTTGATCCCGGTTTTTTCTTGGTAAAATTACCATTTATGGAATTGGTAATTTTACCGAGAAATCTCGGTAAAATTATCGAACTTTCTAGGTAATTTTACTGGGCCTTAGTAAAAACGCCAATATTTTTAATCGATTGTGGTAGAATTACCGAGATAAAATGGCAAAGTTACCGGGAATTGATTATCAATGAAAGTGGTATTCTTACCTGAAAAAAACAGTAAAAATACCGGTTTTTAGGTAAGCTTCCTAGTCTGTCTTGGTAAAATTACCAATAATTGGTAAAAAAAGTGAGATGGTATAAAGGTACCAACGGACCTTGGTAAAAACGCCGAGAATTTTTTTTCAGTGCATGCTAATTACACGCAAAACAATTTTTCAGTCCAAGAATCTGAGGAGTTTTTAAAATGTGGCAGATGAAACAATTGGATCGAAGTATGCGAAAACGTCCGTTGTCCAATACAGGGTTTCATAATTGCGGTGGGTTTCTTTTGTCCCACGACACTGATGAATAGGATCGAACTCTTTTGTAAACGTTTAATTACACTTAGGGGATTATTTATGAAATTGCTCTACATTTTCAACGTCTTGAACCATCTTGTGTCGTTAAGTTACAACAAAACTGTCCACTCAAATTCTGAAACACTGTCTTGGACATCGGACGTTTCGCATGCGTCGATTCAAGTTAAACTCGAGCAGGCACACATAGTGTATCCTATGGGGTATACGGCTGTTATTCGACTTTTGCGTTCAGGGCAAAATTCTCACACAGAAGCCCCTTGAAAAAGTGCAATATTTATGTAATCATGCCCCAATTTTTGCTTTGTTACATAATTCAATTGCCAGTAAAATTCTGAGGTAAATGATTTTACTTTTAGATTCAGATTTCTTATGTTTCCTACGTAGAAAAATCGAGTTTCTGTTCATCTCTTCGGAATTCGAACTGTAACTTCTCCCCTATTCGGCCGATTTTTATACATGAGGTCCTGGCTGAGGTTGGCCTGAGGTCGGCTGTCCTGGCTTTCATAGCAGTGGTACCAAGCTTCGTAAGAGAGAACGGCGGCCTAGAGATCTTCCTTTACAGCGTTTCAACAAAAGGGAGAAGTGATATTCACGTTTGAAGACGACTGAACTGCTTTTGTGATAGACAGTATGATGGTGAATGTATTTAAACGCAAAATTTGAACGGGTTCGTGTAAGATACAGAAGCAACTCCCATTCTCTGTTGTTGGAGATCTCTATAGGCTTGATGGGGTCGCCACCGCTCCTAGTAATGCTTGGAAAGTTGAAAAAGGACCCCGATTACACGTCATCAGGAGTTAAATTTCTAACTTTACCCTTGACAAAAAATAAGCCTAAGACTAGCTAAGAGTTCGACAACTTTTTCCCCGTTTTTGTTACATAGAGAGAAGAAAGAAAAAGAGAATGGTTGATACACTAAAATAGACGGAATAACGATGCTATAACACGGATTCTCACGTTCAAAAAAACGGCCCGTGGGCGTGCAAAATTAAATTCTATATTTTGAACGTACACAAAAATGGACCAGTTATCTGGAACCTAAAGTCTTGGTGTTTTTGTAGCCATAAAATGTATTCGGTTTCTCCCGCAAAATTGGGTCTTAATATATCAGGATAACTAAAAGCAGACTCGCACTCACTTTGAAGAGCCCATAGGGTTAAGTTTTGCAGACTTTTTTCGTAAGAATCGATTTGTTGGTTGCATAACTGGTTCGCCTGCGACTGAGGCCTGAAGTTTGAAAGCTTTTCCGATATAACATCTGAAATCCACGTCGATTTGGGGCCACTCTTGATGGTAATATCCTCGGCAAGACATTTTCCGTTTAATATTGCACAAAGAATAAAACATTGCACACAAGTTCTTATCCATTGTTTCATCATATCCCTGGATACAAAAGGTAAAAAGCATAATTACTTCACCGTAAACATTGACTTTTGCTGACGCCTGAAATGTATCCATTGAGCCTTAAATAAATTGTGAAAAGGTCAACTTTTTGGTTCGTTTTTGACGTATGAAGTTTTTTCTTCCTTCTATTTTCTCCTTACGGTATAAAATTTCACATTAGACAGAAAAGTATGAGAGAAGATGAAAACATATCACTCTCATCTTTGCTGATGGATTTTCTCTTGAATGACAAAAGTTTAGCCTCATCAAAATGAATCTACCAGCTATATTCAGTCATTTCACCAGATTTCTCCCTTAGGAAAAGACGTCAGCATAGCTAAACATTTTTCACAAGTTTTCTCATAGAAGGAGAACTGTCATAAAGACTGATGCAGTTTCTTCGAGTATCTCTTTTACTTGCAGATATTTTAGAGACATTTTTCATTGACATGAGAGGATCTAATGAACTTAAGAAGACACCAATGAATCAATAAATATTTGTTTCATAATTTATGATTGAATTTATGTAAGTATCCCTCTTATTTTACCAACGACTAGGGCGTAGTCCTGTTTGTCAGCCCATCCAGTACCGAGCACAATAAATTATATAATATTAAAAATCTAAAAATCATTAAAAATAAAGGACCAGTTAATTCAATAAAAATATCAATAAAATCACAATCATCCTCAGGAGAAGAGAGCCAGCTTTGTGCCCATCTCTTAGGTTAATTTTCTCTGTTCTTAATCTCTCCAGGTAATATTTTCCCTTTGGGTTGTCCGGTCATACAAATGTTCGCTAGTCTCTCTTCATCCATTCGGTCAACGTGCTCCAACCACATCCTCCTGTTCAGACTGGTCCTTTTTGCTACATCTTGCACCCCAAGAACATCGCTGATGAGTGATGGACTCGCTGGTCTGCCGACCATAAAGTGTAAAACCTGCTATCATTCTTAGAACTTTCATTTCAATGGTGCGAATTTGTTGTTTGGTGCGCTTTGTTAAGGTAATTAAAATTTAGTATTAAAATTAACTTGAATGATTTATTTTGGATGTTAAGTCGAGAAAAACACTTTGCTTGAACTTCAAATGAGGGGCTTGGGAGACAAGGCGCATATGTGCGGTTATAGAAATTATTCGAAACAAGAGATTAGAGCCTAGCCGCCTTAGCTGCGTGCCATAGCTCGTTTTGCTTGTATTCCAACAGGTGACATACAAGAAAACGACTGGACCTGACTGAAAGCACAGTAGATAAAGACAGGAAGGAAAGGCGAAGGGAAAACAGAAATATGGACCATTTCGTGTTTTTCCATGTTGTAAAAAGAAAGGATGGAAATAAAAGTAAAATCGTGTGCTGAGTAGCAAGACTTTAGTCAATATTGAGTTGTGCGTGATTTTTTGTGGTTGGAGGTAAGGTCTGTCAGGATACCGAGCGATTTTGTCTGGAAGTCATTTTACGCGGAGAAAACAGCAAATGGGATAAGTGCATTTTTGGTTTAGAGAGAACACGGGATAAGTGCGACCTAACCGTCATTTTAAACCCAACTGCTGGCCTCAATGTGGCTAAACTGAGCTGAAAATTTTAGAAGGCGTTCATGAAGGCATGAGACAAACACATGTAAATTTTGAATGTATCCGGACAGCTTTGTAGGTCTGAGTAAAATCCAGAACTTTAAACTCGTTTTTTTTCAGAAATAATAAAAACTGCACTAATGCGCCTTGTTTGTTTGGTAAATTGTCCATTGTTATGGAAAATTGTTAATTTTTTTTTTTAAATTTTCTGACAAAAAGTAGTTTGATGCAGATCAAGAGTCAGTATCAGGGGCGGATTCCAGAGATCCCGAGCAATTCACTGTGATTAAACAATTAATTTAACCCATTATGGCATGAATTAATTTTTGGTCTCTAACTCTGTGGGTCTTAAATCTATGATGTAGCTTTCGTAAAAACAAAATGTCTGAAATTTTTTCCTTGAAACCACAAGATTTTGGAAATTATTTTTTTTCAAAAAAGGAAACTTTAGTAAGAATTTGCAACATCTTGCCGAAGGAAAGTTTTTTTGCGTTTTTTTGTTACGATTAAAATCACAATACCGTGGGAAGTTGAAAAACAAGATGAAAAAGTCTCTGGCAAAGCATATGCAGACCAAATTACAGACTGAAATTTCAGACATACCTCGGATTTGAACGTAATCGACTCAATCTAAGCGCATCCGGTAGTGAGAGACAAGCCCTCAAAAGCCCCGAGCGTAGTAAACACTTGACTGAGAGATGGGAAAAGATTGAGCCGTTCGTATATGACTTTGTTTTATGACCACTCTCACTCCACGGTCAGTTTGGCTTTTAAAGAGTGACAAAGCAGTATTGAAAAGTGCTAATTCGGAGAACAAGAATGTTTTATCGGGAAAGGAGGAACACCACACCAGTCGCGATGATTCTTGCATGTTGGTAACGCTATTTTACCTCCATTTCAGTCAATGATATGTTACCGACTTCGTAGCTTTGCATTTTCCCCATCATATTCAATTTGTTTGTTGGTCGTATCGGAGACCAGTGAAAACCTTTCATTGAAAATTTTGAACTCAACTCCACATTTTACTACACATTACTCGGGAATTGGAGTACATTTTGCAACAAGGTACCACTATTTGTAGCTTATTTTAGTCGTAACAGAAGCGTAATTCAAAGGGACCTTTCGGTCCCTCTATAATTTTCAAGAGAGCCCTTTTGAAGAAAAAACGGACCCCAACTTGTTTTTCAAATAGGAACATTCCCTTTGTAATAACTCGTTCGAAAGAACATAAATAAAAATACGTAGAAAATCCTACCTCCAACTGTTTGAAAATAGCGGCCTGGTAAAGCTGAAGATGACCATAAATTGACACCGGTTGTTTGTCGATGGATTTGCGCGCAAATCAGTATTCGCGGGTATTTTGACACAAAAAAAACGAATTTGACGTTAGATTTTTTCTTAAAAAAAAAAAATATTAAAAAAAACCGAAATTGCCGAAATGGCCGCCTGTTAAAGTTCAAAATGGCCGAAAATTGCCACCACGGTTTTTTTTCTGAAGGATTTGCCCAAAACTTGAAACTTAGGAGATTTTGGCATGAGATTTTCGTTTGAAAAGAAAGCTCGTGTCCGTTGCCTCTCCTCACTCAAAGTAGCTCTCTTTGACCTAGGAACATCTCCCATGTTTCAAATCTTTACCTACGTCGGGTGAGATATATGCCACCCACATATATGCCCGCTTTTAAGCATGTTGCTGAAGATTAAAGTAAAATAAATGGGTTATTTCTTCTAATGATAAACCATGGAATTTCCAATCATTAGACTGTCAACTTTAGACTCATTGTTTTCTTGGCATGCATACATTTTTGTGACTGAAGTTGTTGGGAAAACCCTGAAAGGCTTCCTGCCTTGAAAATTCATAGGAGTATGAAAACATTTCCGATTGCAATTCCTTGGTTTATCTTTAAGGAAGCTTAAATGAGCTTAATTAGTATTATTTTGCAGGTATCAATTTGGAATGGGACTATGAACAAAATTACAGACTAAAACAATCTATAATATGATTTCTCTTCTACATCGTTAGTTGAAAATGATTTACACCGCAAAAAGGTGGGAAATAAAAATAAAAAACAAAAACAAAAAAACTCTAGGATAGAATTTAAATACAAGAATTTACATTCATCATTAGGCAAACACAGAAATGACGCTATTTTTAGACTTTTGCATTGCATTTGATCTGTGTTTAATATAAATGTTATAATCTTGCTCAGGAGTTGGTTTTCGAACTCTCTGTTGCGTAAATTTCTCTTCACGTTTGATTTTGAAGAGAGGGCGTATTTTGTATGGCGCTTTAATTCGGAAGATGTAAACTTTGAATGAATCAATTGCATATGAAAGTATATTAATGTATCTTTGATTTAACTGCAAATCGATGAAAATAACCGGACTTCTCGTATAACGACAGTAATTTTGGACATTTTCTGTAGATGATTTGGGAAATGTAGAGCATAAATGCTGTCGATGCTGTTTGAAGAACCACGGCTACAACGATGATAGAACTACAGAAGATAGCCTTCTGGTCACAGAAGGAGTGGTAATACAAGAACATCATTGCATTTCGAAGTCAAACCTATGCGTTTGCCGAATTTCAACGTCACTTTTCAAATTAATATCGAAGTGGGGCCTTAGAGCCATGAGGCAAATCTTATAGAGAGAAAAGCGGGGAGGTAAGAGAGCAGAAAATCCTCCATCTTCTCCGGGTTTACGGTGTGCGGGTTTACAGAATAGAGGATTTGTGCGCACTTATTGCCAAAATAAGTTTTATTGAGCATGGCGTGGCCTACAACGCAGAGACCTCTATGGAAAAGTGGATTCATTCATGAAAAAAAGAAGGTGGAAGAAGGAATGAGTGTATGATATTATTTGGAACAGAACAAATATTGTGAGCGAAAGTTCATCGATAGTGACTGACAATTTAATCAAATATTACAAACAGTTAAATTTACTATGTGATAAAATAACTTATTTTTGGGTGCGGGTTTACAGTCCAGAGGAAAGATTGGAGAAAGGCATATCAAAATTGGCAGTTGAAGTTGAAAGCATATTGCTTCCTCACTGAGAAGCTCTTTTCTTCGTGGTGGGCCTTATTGGAAGGATCTAAAATGACTGCGTGCCTTCAATTCTTCATTTTTGTACACTTCGAAGGCATCTCTCAGACATGAATTGTTATTCTACAAATCATGGTCAGCGCAACGCGATATCAAAAATTAAGCAAGAAATATGCATCCAACACCTTTGACTACTTGTGCCTAGGAGACACCTTTGTTGTATAAACGAAGAATTGAAGGCGCTCTTCCATTTGAATCAATGCAGTAAGACCCACAGTTGGCGCCGAGGCGCGCCGCACGTGAAGTGGTGAGTACCCGAACAGTCAAAACGCCTTCACTTCTGGGCGTATGCAACACGGACATCCTTGGAGCCCGAATAGTTGCATCCGGGAGTTAAAATGCAATCTGTACAGCGTTTGTCGCATTCGACACTATTTCGAGGGCGCTTTGCGTTTCTCGTACATCGTAATTTACTTCGAGCGTTGCTTTTTGTACCGATGAAGTTAGAAAAACACTGTTGCCAACCGCGAAAATTGTCACTTGATTCCACCTACGGATCGTTGTTTTCTCGTGATTTTTCATCATTTAATGGGTCCAGCTCCAGCTTCCTAGATGGATGCCTTTCATTTTTTCTGATAAAAAGTCTGTAAAAAATAAAATAGTAAACTCGTATATGAAACAAATGGAGTTCCGGTATATCATACTATAAAAATATTCTTTATATAAATTTACTGGAAATCAGATGTCCTCTTAAAAGTCATGCAATTTTAAAGGTCTTCATTTTGAAAAATTGGTGGAATCAAAGAGAAAAGTGTGGCGATTTGACTATCTTGTTTTACTTACCCAGTTACGAGGCAGACTGAAACCTTACTTCATTGAATAAAATTTGGTATTTTATTTTACATAGGTTCATTAAATTCTGTAAGTATCTCAGGGTTTGCACAACCAGAGAAAGGAGGGATTAGCAATAAACCCTCCCATTTTTGAATTTGCGACATTTTTGGCTCAATAATATCATTTTAGAGAATTTTTGAACCAAAAATTCGACATTTCATGTATTCCTTTTTTTGTTGTACAGTCTCGAAATTGAGGTATGCGCATCTGTAAAGTGACGTTCTTACAACATTCGTTGTCACAAATGTACCTGGAATTAATAAAAGTTAGGACTTACTGAATGATTTTAGTCATGAAAATTCCCCTCAAATTGTTCGCTGGAGCCTCGAAGATTAAATATAACAAAAGAGAGCCAGCAAATACGACCACTATGTCACCAGCAAGCATCCATACCTGAAACATAAACGTCGCATCCTTCATTTTATATTGGTTATGAAACATGCATATAAAATCGAGTGATGGAACTAGATTGATGAAGTGACCTCAAAATGTAGGCAATTTCCTCCCCACACATAATTTCCTTAGATATTGGTTGACATCATTTCGGAAAATATTACTCTCTCTTCAGATTGACTTTAATGCAATCATCAATCGCGAATTTTTCAAAATTGAATTACGAGTTAAAAAGTAATTGCTCGCGCACCGAATACCAGGCAGTGTTATCCGGTTTACAGTGATTCACGTTTTAGCATTCGTTTTAGTCTTGACAAACACTTGACCAGCAATCATCTAGCAATAGACCTAAAGATGGGGCAAGAGGCTCCAAAACAAACATTTTCAAGTAAACCATGCAATATAAAAAAAAAGAAAATATCTAGACCAATCAAAAAACCAATCCGTACTGCTCAAATAAAAATTAAGTACGGAGACTTAAACGCAGGTATAGAAAAGTTGGCATTTTTAATCCTAGTCAATCAAATAAACATAAATATAATTTTCCCTATAAAAAAAGCGTCGTAAATAGTAAGACAGATGATTTCATAGACCCATCTCATCCCGGGCAAAGGAACAAGTTTGGAGACTTAAATGCAAGAATGGAAAAGTTACCATTTAAAATCCAAGTCAATAGCATTGTCATGAATGGAAATTTCCTGCAAATAAAATCTCGCAAATTTTGTTGAATAGATCATTCAATGATTCTACCTCATCCTGGGCAAATTAGTTTAGTTTTTTTGAGATTCAATTAGTGACCGGTATTCCTCTTATCCCAATGGAATTCTAATTGTTGTAATGAGAATCACATTTTTTTCTGAAACATTTTTTCTTGCATTCAGCATACTTTTCACTAAAAAATGAAAACATGATAATAACGTATGACGCGTGACTCGATCCTGAGGTAAGGATTTCTTTCTAGTGGGGGGGGGGGGTTGACTTCGATGTAATGAGTGGCGTACCCCCAATAATTCAATAATTACGAAAGAGAGATAATAGGTTTTTGACTTACGATGCGACCCTCCGACAAAAAGAGCGGCGTTCTTGAGCTGAACGTCGTCGCTATCTGCCAAATGGGATGAAATAAATACGCTACGTACGTCAGTCGGCTAAGAGGGACGTATACTTTGAGAGTCAACAGCTTGTCCAAAGTTTCACCTGCAAAAAAGTAATGGATGGTGGGTTGAAGAATACTCCTATCACTGAGGAGTTAATGGTTGAAGATATCACGCAGCTTCGAAAATGAAGGTATAAATTCACACGCCCGCCACAAGGGGGGAGGTGATACTGGGTCCTTCGGTACCGGTGCTCAGGCCCCAGAGGCGCGTAGCGCTTTTGAAACACTACTTCGAATGCACATGTCAACCCTTGTCTTTAATGGAAAAGTGAAAAACTTGCACGAAAAATTTCGCAAAAGGTGAATGAATTTTCTCTCAAACTGGAAAAAAAACACACATCGGATCTAGAGTCGTCCAGACTCTTGAAAACATTGACAAGAAAAAATACTCTTTATTCAATCAGATTTTTGCTTGAATCAAAACGAAAGCCGCTTAAATTAAGAGGCTTGGTTCTTGATTTAAGCTAGATTCTGATTGAATCAAGAGTACTTTTTCTTATCGATGTTTTTAAACGTCTGGACTCTAGATCCAATGTGTTTTTTTTCCAGTGCAATGAAATACTCTCAGCACCGGTAGAACAGTGATCCATTATTAAGAATGCACAGGTAAAACCTCACAATGTGATAGTTTTATGCAGGCAACACGACTGTGCGCGCCGCGGCGGTTGGGCCGCAAATGCTGACAACCTCGGATTCGAGCTTTTTCTCCAGAAACCCCAGGGATTAGAATGTTCGATTCGTGTCCCTCAGAGCGTCATTGAGGAATACTGGAAGCTCTGACCTAATCCCTGTAGCTCTTCAACCCACGCAGAGCGAAAATGTAAAATGACGGTCCAAATGCCGCGGCGCTCCCATCGGAGGGTTAACGATTTCAGAAAAGAAACTTAAGCTGCAATTTCAAATGAAATGGACTCCCACAATGACTTACCAAGACCCCAAGCGACTTGAATCACAATTAGAGCACAGATCATGAGACTCCAAAGCGAGCGATGCAAGGCTCCAAATAAAGCGTTTTGAAGTGCGTTGTACTCCAGAGACGGATCATAGAATGCGAATCCATAAAATTGCGAACCTACCCCTATGGCTATTGCCATGAGCATTATTGCCCATCTCCAAGCCTGCCAACAGAATTTTCTCAAAGTAATTGCGTTTTCTAAACGAACCTTTAAGGAATAATAACATAATATCGACGGTGTAAGACCAAAACCAAGTATCTCGATTTGCGACGTTGCAGGCCTCCTGCCATACGTCATTTTTATATTGAAAATTACTCAAAGGCAAATATTTGAAAGTGTCGTGATTTTTTTTCTCCTTGCAAAGAAACAACTGCGACCATATTAAGGAATTATGCCGATATGTTCTTTTTTAAAAAAATAGGAGCGGAGATTTTCAAGCACCGCAAACAAAAAATGTAGTTGCGCACTTACACCGTCGATGTGTTACTTAAGTATAGTGTCATGTTTATTTATGGTTTTTATCAGGATAGCAATTTTTGCTGCAGTAGTGTGACGTATTGGTCTCCGGGATTTCCCCGATAAATTCTCTCTAGTGTCCCAAAAAATTAGTTGCAAACAGTTTCGTTCACTCGGACTTCAGTTTGCATTATACTCGTAGAATTACTATTTCTGGCTCATTCTAGGAACACGTATGTGCCATCAGTTTCTTCATGCAGATTGGTACAATTATATTCGAGTTACAAATAGTAGTTCCTTACTGTAAAATGCAGTCCATTTTGTGTGCCAATAGAAGGGGGCATTTCATTGCATTGAAATCTGGGGAATATCGTACTTATTTGAACAGCACAGATCAAAATTAAAAATATAATTATTTTCCAACACAACGTCCTCTGGAAAAAAACTTCAAATCACCATAGCTCAGGCATTGTTTTATATCAACAATTTAAAACGGCGCTTGGAATATTCAAAAATACTTTTCTACAAATACAAAAGAATGCATTGATGAAGATGAGGTGAATATTGTTCTATTTTTGTGTTCGTTTCCAATAAACTAAATCAAACTTAAATGTTTCACAACATTCCCTATAGAATAAGTACTCACAACTGACATGGTCCACTTGTTAGCACGAATTTTCAACAATAAATAAGCGGAGAGAATACTCAAAATATATGGCCCGATCCTCGTGTAGCTTCTAAGGTAAACTTGCATGTAGTAATCTATGTTGATCCATAAAGGAAAGCGTCTGCAAATTAAATTGTAATGCATTAGATACTGCAAATTGAGGAACTATGGAATGGACTACATTTTGCAATTAGGAACTATAAATTCCAGCCTGGTTTAAAAACAACGTATGTGCCATTAGTTTCCCTATGCACACAAGTGTTTTTTCATGTGAGCCAGAATTTATAGCTCCAAATTGCAAAACGCAGTCCAAATCATTGATATAATAACAGATACTGTCATTGCATGACTAAATGGCTCTAGAGACATGATTTTGGCGTATATTAAAGTAAGATTCTAGTATTGTCAGTAGACCAATCATCCGTGCAAAAAAACATTTTGATCTGGAAGTAAAATCATTTTCTCCTGAGCGACTTCGTATTTAAAATAGCTTTATTTATCAAAATATTTAGAGAAATTTGCCTTGAATATCAAAAATAAATGCAATAATATAACTACATAAACGTATTTTCCTTACCTTGGGTCCAATTTAAAAACTGAGTCCAGTTTTCGGGAGTAGATTATGAAAAACGGAATCGCAAATGCACTCGCTAGGACTGCTAGAGCGAATTTCAGACCCGTCGAGTGGTTCTTTGCGAACATGTAAACGATCAGGAGACCTACAGGAAACATCTGCAACTCGCAGGCTATGTACCATGTATGAGGAGCGCATAGCCAACCTTCCCGCACATTATAGTTCTGTTAGAAAAAACGTACGACTTTGAGAACATTTCTTGCAGAAAGAGTCTAATTTTAAAAGGGTTCGAAAATCACTAACATTAAAATTATTTGAAGGAGTAATTGTTTAAATGAGACACAATACCAAAGCCTGGTAAAATAAAAACATAAACCTCTGGATGGCCAAAAAACCAAGATAAGTGCTGGTATAAAATAGGATCACCTCCCCCAAAGGACCATAAAAGGATCTATTGAAATGTCGATCTATTAATAACATTGTAATAGCCCCTGCAAGAACAGGAAGTGAAATCAGTAGTAGAAATACCGTAATTAATACTGACCAAACAAATAATCTTAGATTTGTTTGATTTGAAATTTGAAATTTCTATTTTATGATACTTGTGATACTTTTTGATAGGTACTACATTAAAATATTCCTCTGTCGATGGCGACACGCCGAGATGCATGAAGAAATGGAAAATACATGAAATGCTCCCCTCTACTGAATAACTCTAAGTTATTTTGCGCAACACTTCGGCTGACCAAATCAAAATAAATCTTTATCATTGTTTAAACTATAATGTGATCTTGTTCTTTTCCCATTTAGATCCAAACCTTTACGATCCTGTGATCCTAGGAATGCAAACTCGCGGTGTGCACTGTTCGGAAATGGTGTGCACCGGGGTGAGCTCGACACCAAGAAAATACGACTTCTCAACGACTTGAGCGCGCACCGTGGTATACGTGCAATGCATGAAGTATCCTACAGACGTGTAAGGCGCTACAATACGCCACGCGATGCATCGTGCTGTACGCTCAATGCATGAAGTATTCTGCGGTCTCGTAAGGCGCCAGTCTGCTATGCGTTCTGTGCCGTGCGTGATAGCTACGCGTCGGCTGCAAACTTTTTGATGAAACTGAGATATTTAGCACCGATGAACACGTTTGTGAACATGTTTTTGAGTCACGTTTGGATTGATAAAAATAAATCGGCACAAACAAAATTTTGAGGTTTTTGAGGAAAGTTACCCCTAAAAATGTTGATAATTTTCAAATTATGGACGAAGACGGAAAAATGAATTCTTTTAACATTTCAAATATTCAGGTCTAATATTAGTGCGCCTGGGCTGTAATTAAAGCTCTAGCCCAAAAAATGCATGTTGAGAGTTCTTTTCAATTTTCTGAAAGTTGGAAAAAGAGATTACCGGCCGTCTCTATCTACTCTATTTAGTAGAAGATACTTACTGCTGGGTCATCGACTGAGTACAAATTGTTGATGGTAAGTAGGTAGTGCCACCAAGTATTTTGGCAGCTCTCGGCAATTGGGAGGCTGAAGAACTTCCATGCAGGACCATCACTCATGTATGGGAGAAGCAAGGCAGTGATTGCGACAAGCATCATGAATGAAGGCATGAGTCTGTGAATATTAATCGAGACTTAGTCAATAATGCAATAAATTGTTGATTAATTTAAAATTGAGCCACTTGCTTCATTTTATTGCAAGGCCAGTAGTCATTGCCTACTCTATCGCTGACGTAGTGTTTCACAAAAACAATAATGTACGAAAATATGCACTACATACTATATATCTCAAAAATAAAGCAACAAAAGCAGCCCAAAGCGGAACAGTAGAATGTAAAATAACAAACAGCGGAAATAAGGCTAAAACAGAACGACGCCTGTTTTTAGCCTTGTTTGCACTGTTTGTTGTTTGACATTCTATATAAAAAATTATAATGGATGCAGCAAAGAACCTCGTCATAAATAAGTGCTCCTTTTTGGAGTCGTGGGGTTTCCTTTACATCTATCCCTGGTGGAACGTTGTGATGTGATAGACCTCCAATGAATGTTTCATTGAGCGTCCCACTGCGTTTAATTCAACCCAATGACGTTTGAATAATTGAATGAAAGAATGATCTCGACTTAAAAATTCTAATATTTTAAAGTTATTTTAGGAATAGGTCATCTTAGTTTTAACAACTACAGATGGTGAGAAGCAATGCATTTTTTAAGCGTGAAAAAATAACTTTTAATACATTTTTTTTAAATTTTGGTTCACATACATGGAATTCTCTAGTGATGTTTTGCTTAAAATTTTAAAATTAATTATGATGCACTTGGTCACTCTGCACTTTTTCCAGCAAGTTTAAAAGCTATGCTGGTACCGGGTTAATTCGAATGGAAGTTTTTCTATCTTTACCTGAGCCAACGATTGAATATCATGAGAGGAATCACCTTTAAGCCCTGCTTTCTAACTGGTTCGTAGCAGCTTTGGAAAGTGAGAAATCCAGCGACGATGAAGAAAGACTCGACGACCAGTGTTGGCATGAAGAGAGGTAGGTCTTTTTTCACTTGCTGTAGAAAGAAATGTATTGTATTGATTCAGGTGCAATTTCATTTAGACTTACTTGATTAACAGAAAATATTACGAATGAAATATCGGTTAAACATGAACAAATGGAGGGGGGGATACATTCGAGCTCCGGAATAAGATTTTTCATCAGGCAACGATAGATTTGGAGAAGCGACAATTCCTGGAGTTTTTAATCATGGATTTGAATGAGAAAACGTTCAAAAAGATGAAGGACAATGTACCTTAACAAGTACGGTAAAATATCCTCACTTTGAGCTCCATTATATATACATATTTAAGTGATCTGGTGGAGAGGGTATGATTCGATCGAACATTGAAAACGTGAATCTATCGACAATGGTTCTATTGACAATGGTGTTGATTCGATCAACATGAATCGATCAAAATATAAAAACGTGAGCCAGTCGACGTAATTCGACCAACATCGATTTAATTGACAACCGTGAATCTATCTACACATCCATCAATCGATCGACAGATCCTGGAATCGATCGGAAAACCCGTGAATCGATCGAATTGGTGTCTATCCAATCATGCTGATTGGTCCACATTTTTATTTTTTGGTCGTTCCATGTCAATAACGTCATCCTACTGGTGGTGCTTACATTAATGAGTTGTCTCTCCACGCTGCTATCCTGATGAGCAACACCTCAATTTCTTATGGTGCGCGCATTTTGTATGGATTTCATGAGGCCCAGCTCTTCCTCTTTCCCTGGGGAACTAGTGCTCTTTAAAAATAACGTGTAAATCACGGTAATCGGCCGAGAAAAACAGCATCGATGGGTCAAAGTCGTTCACATGTTAGGGCTGCAATTAGTAAGAGGATGGGCAAGTTAGGGACGAGGAATTTCATGAGAGTTCAGGGGTTTGAAGGTGCAGAAATGATGTACTGGAAAAAAAAGTCGCTTGAATCTACAGTCCAGACTGTTAAAAACAATGACAAGAACAAATATTTTTGATTCAATCGGATTTTTGCTTGAACCAAAAGGAAATCCGCTTTAATTAAGAGGCTTGGTTCTCGATTTAAGCAAAAATCCAATTGAATGGAGAATATTTTTTCTTGGCTTTGTTTTTAAGAGTCTGGACTCTAGATCCAAGTGACTTTTTTTCCAGTCAGTTTTATGGTCAGACGCGACGCTAGTATTTTTCTGTACGTACCGATTCGAAGAAAGACACATTGAAAACCATGTAGAAAAGCATACAGGCGAATCTGTGTCCGAACATAACCCCAAAAGCCGCGGAAGCTTTCAATAAATCCAAGATAACCATGTGATCATCGTTCGTTTCGGGGACTACTTTACCAAGGTTTCTGGCTATTGAAAAGCTCATAATTATTCTGCGCGGAAGAGTATCTGTAAAATCAAGGTAGAAAAAAAAAAATTAATTCGAAATTCCATCAAAATAATATGCAGCTACCCTAGTTGAAGCAAGCAGACTTTAATTTTTTTAGACGGCGCTGAATGGAAAAAGTGAAAATGCTGATTTAACAATTTTGTAGTTAAAAAACGTTTCCGACATGTTTCAATGTAGATTTTACACAAAAAAATGCTAATTTAACAACCCCCGTGGTTAAGCTAGCTTTTCACTATCATAAAATGTACATTTGAAACATGTCTGACAATTTTTTTAAACTGCAAAATTGTTAAATCAGCATTCCATTTTTTTCCGTGTGCTTCCTTTTTTTGGGTACTTGTATATTTGGAAATTCATTTCCCGGCATTTTTTGACAAAATATAACAGAAAAAATATATTATAAGATACATTCTATTATAATACATGAACATGTTATAAAAAAATAGTATTTTTAGAAAGTCACCATCATAACTGAATTCGGGCTTTATAGGATGGCACACCCTCATAGTCCAAAACAACTACCCGTTCTAACTCATAGAGTCACTACATTTTAACTTTGCCTTCTTTTTTTGTCGTTTCGTCTGTCAATTAATTCCGATAATCAGCCCGCTGAGAGAAGTTTGATATGAAAAAGAATAAATTATAGACTGTTACCTTTTTTAGGGGTCTCTTGGATCGCATTGGATGTAGACAGTTGATAGAGTGTGGCCAGAAGACAAAGGACGCTCAAAATCACGAGAATGCATCTGAAGAAGACAGGCGGTGTCAGAATTTTCAGAGACATTTTAGAGAAAAGGATCTATGTACCCCAGAAGACAACTTACAAGTACATAATACAAGAACGCAGTTCATTTGAATCAATTTCTTTTTTTGAAATGTTTTCAATAATGGGGGAAACTGCTTCACGAGTATTTATTTACGTATGTGCAAGCCGCCTTCATAGCGGTTTCTGGCGCTTTTCAACATTTAACCATCGCAGTCCTCTAGCCTCCTAAAGCCCCAACGACCCCCTAAAAATTACTCTCCGTCATTTCTAGTTGAAAACCTTGTCTCTTCCCCTTACACCAGACGTCTCCTTCAACTCTTCCCGGGTTGAACCAAATGTTAGGCATCTTTTGTCATGGGAACGGAGATCCCCATGATATTACAATCGTTCCGTTGCTTTCACTATGGGATTCCCTATACCTCTGCGACCTTGAGCGTTTCGCCCAGTCTCCGATTTTTGGTTGATTTTCCGATGTATCAAAAACCGTTGTATTTTTTAGCCAATCATGTCTCTACGTCAAGTTGTGTTGATTGNATAGTCTAGTAAAAAAGAAATAAGAAAACCATGACTTACAAGAGAGTTTTGGAGGCATAGGACATAGGTTCATCGTCCAAACTGGAGGTGCAAAGATCGTCGTGCATTTGGATTTTGACGTTGATGCCGTGCTCCTGCGTCACATTGGCAAACGTCACGTTTAGCGTCTCTTCAACGTCATGACGTGAACACGCCCCCGGTACGCAGAGCGCCATGAACAGATCGGTCCGGTCCATTCGAAACCAGTTGCTGTTCGGCTGTAACAATTCAGGGGCCTATGGTTCGGACGCCAATCTCGGGGGCCTGTTGGCAACGATGATTCTAGGTTCAATGTATCTGCCACAAGAATGACATTACATTGACATAGAGACGTAGGGTGAAAATACGAAAAATAACTTATGGTAGATTTAACTATGCACCTGGCTGGTTGTATTTAAAATCAAGAGAAAGGAAAGACCCTCTGTTTTTATGAAATCATTTTTAAGACGTTCGATGGACGGGGTGAGGAAGGGGAGTAAGACGGTCGATGGGCAGGAGTGAGGGGAAGGGGAGTTCAAAAGTCAGAGTTTTAATAGAATGGGCCTTCATTTTCAGAGGCCTTTGCATAGTAATGGAGACCTTGCATATGTGAGAAATTTATGATTTGACATTGATCCTTATGTAAAAGTTTGCGAGAAACACGATGGTGCCACTGGTTTTCCCTGAAATCAACTCCCAAGCTCAAAAAAGATCTCAGGTTGAGGCCAGGATGGAGGGGATATCCCGCGCTGTCCTGAGAGTCCACTTCTACATCAAGACAAACTCTCCATGCAAAAATAGGAAGCAAATACATTGACAGGGCTGCCACTTTATTTGTGGACTCCAAAACTGAAAACAAGGCAACCCTGCTAAAGTATTTGCTCCCTATCTTTGCATGGAGAGTTTGTCTTGATGTAGAGATGGACTCTCAGGATAGTGTGGGATTTCTCCTCCATTTTGGCCTCAACTTGAGAGCTTTTTTTGAGCTTAGGAGTTGATTTCAGGGAAAACCAGTGGAATCATCGTGTTTCTCGCGAACTTTTACATAAGAATCAACAGTCAAATCGCAAATTCCCCACAAATGCAACATCTCCATTGACAGCTATATGTGGCCCTGTCAAGGTCGACTTCCCAAAAAAGGAATCAAAATTCAGAGTCAGGAGAAAGTCATTAAGGGAAATTTTTCTTTGAAACACCGTTCTGTTTTTCAATTAAAATTATATGCTCATTAACCACGAACGGGCGATTTTGACGATCTCGCTGACTGCGAAGCGGCCTTTGGGAGCGCGCGTAGCGGCCTAGTGTCCTAGTTGTTAAATAAATCAATTTTCCGATTTGACAATCTGAAAATGTAACCATCGACAATAAAAGAATGCGGTTGATATGACTATAGTACTAAAGTGGTGTAAAAATCAGACAGGTGTATGGCTAATTTTATCTTATCGTTCGTTTCCGAGCGTGAAACAATAGAGGGGTCATACTGAAAGAAGCGATAAAATAGATCAAGAGAGAAGTGGGAGAGGAAGGTAGGCAATTTGCAATGCTAAAAAAAGATGCAGATTATCTCAACTTTATCGCATTACATTTCAAGTATAGGAGCCCCTTCTATTAGCAAATAGACCTCATGCACAAATCTCCGATAAAAATAGCAATAATTTTACCATGTAATTACAATTTATTTGACACGTGTATTTGCGTTGAGTTGTAACAATCACCACTTGCCCCATCAATAATGCTTTCATAAGGATTGCAAAATTATAAACATAAAAGCAGTAAGCCATTCTCAAAATTTCTTAAGAGATCTAGAAAGCTTCATATAGGTATAGCCTTGATACTTTTCTTTTATATTTTTTTTATTTATTTATTTTTTTTAACATTTGTGACCGAATTAACATGAGATATAGTGTCCTGTCTGATGAAGCTTGTTTGTAATGGAAATGCCTCACAGGAGAGTACTTTTATAAAAATAGGTTTTAAGGCAAAACTTTCAATTAGTATCTCTTAAGAGGGTTCCTAAAACCCCCGAGATTTCTAGATCCATCTGACACACCCACAAAAACGTTCTGCTCTCGAGAAACATGAAGCTTACTACGTACTTTATGAAAATAGGCTGACGCAAAATTTGAGGTACTATTCAAGGTCAATATAAAAGATTTTAAAATTCATCGCGGACCTTCATTAATAGGAATAGTTTTTGAAAAATTCCATTCAATTTGTTTTCATTTCATTAAGACTGCTATATTTTTCAAGTTTGAGACTATTAGTAGTTCTGTTGATATTGTCGGCAAGATGAAGAAGAGATAAAAAAAAAAACTTGATCCCTAATGGAAGTGAATGATTATCGATTTTTCGAGGTATCAAAGTAAACTTCTGTTTCATTTTTTTGTCCGCGTCTCATTAAGTGATTGAGTTTTGAGCCAAGAGCGGGAAGTGAATGTCACATGACCCCATTAATCTGTCTCATTGATGCGCAATTAACAGGGCGAGGTTGAATACTGTGTTCCGTACTATTCCGTGCGTAAAGATGCTCTCGTAGCCTATTAAAATATTTTCGCATCTCCCTCTCTTTTGATTTTAAAATGGATTCAATTTGTCACACTTATCGAAAGATAGTGCCCTTGCACTGGAATGCTATAAAAAAGTTGGCTTATACAAAAAACTTTACGAGCAAATCCTTCTCCTGGAAGGTATACAGTTGCGTGTCAAAGTTAATATGATAATCAACGTATGAGTAATGCGTGATCAAATCCACTGCATAACGCTCATTGAGTAAAATGACCTCGAAATGACCAATCGTGAAGAATCGCGCTTGCAGTAACTTTCTGCCATCTCTTTCAGTATTACAACTAACTCTCTGGAACTCATTTAGTTCTATAAGTGGTAACCGTTTTCAACCATTACTATAAGCTCTCTCACAGTCTCTCACCACCTAAATTTTCAATTTTGGTCAAAAGTTCGTTTTAGAATTCTAATGGACCGATTTCCATGATTTTTGCGGCTATTGACGGGTGATAAATTCGAAATGAGCTCGCTCTATTCATAATTTGAATAGTAACTTACAAGGACTGTGAAGCGGACTTAAAATGGCTCGAAGCATCCTTTGGAGTTTGGGCCGCGGAGCACCTAAAGGGCGTAGCCTGTTTGTATCCTTAAAAAGATACAAAAAAATTTGAAAGTTCTGCATCAGAGGTCACTGTGGACCTATGAAAGAGTTTTCTCTTTTTGATTCATAAACATCAAATGCGATGTAAACGGTTTGATTGTAAGAATTCACATCTACAATAATTAAGCATCAAAACACAATTCTGTGACTAGCGCAACTGTCCCACGGAGATCTGCACGGAGAAAAAAACTTCGTGCGTGGGACCCGAAGTTTAGGTCATATGAATCTCTGAAATTTTCGGATTGAGCATCTGAACACTTTAGGTGCAGCTGCTGAGGTTTGGATCACACATCTGAAACTTCAGTTCTTATATCTGAAGTGCATTGGTTTCAAACATCTGAAGTACTTCAGATGTAAGAACTGAAGTTTCAGATGTGAAAACCGAATTACTTCAGTTGTAAGAACTGAAGTTTCAGATGTGTGATCCGAACCTCGACAGCTAGACCTAAAGTGTTCAAATGCTCAATCCGAAAACTTCAGAGATCCATATGACCTAAACTTCGGGTCCCACGCAAGAGATTCTTTTCTCCGTGTGCATCTAATTCTGCAGTAAGTATCTTTGAATTTTACCTTTAGCGTGTCCCAAGCATTGGAATCTGGAGGTGGCTCTACTGTTTTCAGTGGTTCGGTGTAAAACTTAGGGTACGTCGCTGGAGAGGGAGAGACTTTTAGGTGCGCCAAGCAGTAGCGGCCCGCCAGTTTGGCGTGTTTGATGGCGACACATTCGTCATAATGACCCAAGTGGAAGCGTTGTCCGACTAGCATCCCTGGTGTGGACACGGCTGACGCGTCTTTCACTAGGGAATAGAGACGAATGTGAAGTTGGTTAAAAAAAAAAAAAAAAAAAAAAAAAAAAAAAAAAAAAAAAAATTGCGATTGTAAACAACAAAAAGCACGTGGAGAAAAAACCTCGTACGTGGGACCCGAAGTTTAGGTCATGAGGATCTCTGAAGTTTTCGGATTGAGCATCTGAGCACTTTAGATCTAGCTGTCAAGGTTCGGATCACACATACGAAAAACTTCAGTTCTTACATCTGATGACATCATGATGAGTACTCACTTCAGATGTGAGAACCGAAGTTTTACGGATGTGAAAACCAATGCACTTCAGATATAAGAACTGAAGTTTCAGATGTGTGATCCAAACCTCAGCAGCTGCACCTAAAGTGTTCAGATGCTCAATCCGAAAACTTCAGAGATCCATATGACCTAAACTTCGGGTCCCACGCACGAAGTTTTTTCTCCGTGCACTGTTGTTTTCGCTCATTCTTGGCAATATAATGTCACTCATTTTGGTACGAGGGTAGAGCGTAGACGGATCCAAAAGGAGGGGGGGACGTAGCGGGCACCCCTTTCCCTGTTTATATGAAAAATAGGAAGGAGGAAAAGGGAAGAAAGGAAGAAGAAAGAAGAGGCGGAGAGAAGGAAGGTGGGCGCATAAATGGACCGCACTTGGCAGAAAGGAGCCAAGCTACATTAGCCTTTGCCAAATTCAATTCGGCAATTTAATTCTTTACAAGAAAACATTTGTGCACATTTCTTTGAAAATATCAAGGAATTTGCTCCGCACTTTGCAGAAAATTCACTGAAATTGGCATACAAACTGCAAAACCGTTTTTGTGTAAAAAATTAAATTGCACAGTTAATTGTGGCAACAGCTAACGCGGATTGGTTTCTTTCTGCTTAACGCGGTCCAAAAGTGGTAATTACCCATGGATAAATTGAATCAACGTTCATACTGCATGCTTTCAAACTTCGAAAATTTTGCAAATAAAGCTTCCTGGACCTCCCTCTTACCCCTCCCTCCCTTCGTTTGAAGTGTCTGGATCCACCTATCAGATTGAGTCCGATTCAGATAAATTGACCCTTTTCACTGTATGCGTGGGATATCAAATCTCCGATTTCACAATTACAGCAAAAATTGAAAAGTTTCCTAAAACGGGCTCTGGGTGTTTTTGTAGCCGTCTCCATATGTTTGGCTCCTCTTAGCCAAACTTAGTCCAACATATATTATTATAATAACCAAAAGTAGACTCGTACTCACTTTGAAGAGCCCAAAGGGTTAGGTTTTGCAGACTTTTTTCGTAAGAATCGATTTGTTGGTTGCATAATTGGTTCGACTGTGACTGAGGTCTGAAGTTTGAGAGCTTTTCCGATATTACATCTGAAATCCACGACAACTTGGGGCCACTCCTGATGAATTTTTCCGGTTCATCCGCAAGCAATGTTCCATTTAGCATTGCGCATAGAATAAAACATTGTAGCGCCCAAGTTCTTAGCCATTGTTTCGGCATATTCCTGGATAAAAAAGTTAAAAAGAATAATTACTTCACTGAGAACATTGACCATTGACTGACGTTTGATATTTATCCATCGAATCTTAGGTAAATTACTTTAATGAGCTGCTAAAGGTCAACTTTTCTCGTCAGTTTTTGACTCAAAGGCTTTTCTTCCTGTCTATCTTATTTTCTTTGTTCGGTATGATATGTCACGTTGGATGGGAAAATATGAAGAAGATGAAAACTTGGTGTGGCTCTCATTTTTTGCAAATAGATGTTTTCTTGAATAAAAAAGGTAAGACTCGTCTAAATGGATTTACCAGTTTTACTGATTTATTTTGCCAGTTCTCATCCGTAGGAAGAGAAATTATAGCAAATAAATGAATTTTTTATAAGTTTTTTCATGGACAGGAAACTGTTTTAAAGACAGATGAGGTTTCTGAAAACTTCTCATTTCATTTTTTCGATATTTTGGAAAAATTTCTCATCGACATAAGTTCGACGAACTTATGACGACACGAATAAATAAAAAAATTATTAATTTGTCTAATTTGCATGGACTTTGATCTTTCATTTGACATCGGCTTTTTGTAGATTTAATTTGATTGTATATACAACAAATATTCATTCAACAATTGATAAGACTTTGTCTGATATAAACACACGAAAATCGGCATTTCCGACTCAATTCGACGAGAACACTCATTTGAAAATTCTTCTTTCCTTGAGAGGTCATATTATGATATTTGTGGTGATTTTCTCGTAAATTTTTTGAGGGTCAGGGCAAAAAAAAAAAAGAAAGAAAATGTTTAAACTTCTATTTTCTCTTAGAAACTTCCTTTGCATTTTTTTTTTGACAGAAAGGAGTCTGGTGAAGATCAAGAGTCAGTATCAGGTGTAGGTACAGGAGCCCCGGAGAAGTAATTGTGATTAAAATGATCAACCGTCTACGGCATTCATTAATTTTTGGTCTCGGATTCTGGGGCACACGAGACGATACTACAGTTTTCGTAAAAATATGAAGCTACGAATTTTTCCTTAAGCCGTAGCCAGCCAGATTGGCCTAGTGGTCAGCGTGTCTGCCTCTAGGTTAATAGGTCGCAGCTTTGAATCCCGATAGTGGTGTCAAATTTTCACGGAGCTGACGAGTACATCTGCTGAAACAGATCTTTCTCGGCCTTAGCCCCTGAAAATTTGAATATCCTAGAGCATGGATGTGTTGACTCATCATTTGCGATGGCTGTTCGTCAAGTGACTGAGACCAAAGTTAATCCAACCTAGGGAAGACTTCAAGTTCTTGATTTAAAAATAAAAAAAAAAAAACCCTCGAAAATTTTAAAATTTTGGTTATCATTTTTTTCAAAGAAGAAAGCATCGATAAAAATTTGCAACATCAGCCCGAATTAAAATTGTTTAAAAAATAAAAAAAAAATCGTACCGTTCCGACTAAGTAACACTATGTCATAGAGGGTTGAAAAGCGACCAAAAAATTATATTTAAATTCTCTGACAAAAATGTGCGAACCAAAATACAGAGTGAAGCTTTAGACGTACCTCGGATTTAAAGGCAACCGACTCAATAGTAGCACATCCGATGGTAAAAGGCAAGCCTTCAAAAGCTGCGAGCACTTAACTAAGAGGTGAGAAAAGATTGAGCCGTTTGTCTACGACTTTGCTCTATGACTAGACTTGCTCCACGGTGAGTTCAGCCTTCAGACGAGTGCCAAATCAGTGTCGTAAAGTGCCAACTCGGAAAACGAGGATGTGTTGTCAGGCAAGAAAGAAGCAGAGTCGTGATGATTCTCGCAAATTGGTAACACTGCTTCCCTTCGATCTCAATCAATTATATATAATCGATTCCGTGGCGGTCGATTTTTTTCATCATATTCGATTTTTTTATTGGTCGTATCGGAGACTGGTGAAAACGTCTCATTATTGACAATTTTGAACTCAATACTGGAGGTGAATTGGACTACATTCGCAACAAGGAACCTGTATATCTAGCTTATTTTAGTAGGAACATATCGATGGATAATGTGCGAGACAGTGGCGTGGCGTGCCTTGCGGTATATCGATTGATTTGCCATTTAAACTTATGGAAAAGTATCGATAGACAGTGTGCTCGCAACAAACACCTTAATAATCGATTCTTCACCATAGGTTTAAATGGCAGAACAATCGATACATCGCAATTCACTGGTGCGAGACCACGTATCACCGTTTACGACGATGTCGACTTCCTGTCATTCCTTTTCGATTTCTTCATTTATTCTGTAGTCTAAGCGCTTCGCAGAGCGCTCTAGTACGCTGAGGTAGCGGCTTGATATGTATGTATTCTGTAGTCTAAATCTTAAAATGGTTCGATACTGCCGGTCGCAACTGACTTCATCAATGCTACGCTGCGCTTTGAATAAATCATGTTTTTATCTATTGCTTGGGTATAATACTTTTAATAGACCTGCCTTATGTTAACTGGTGTGTAGTGTTGGTTTATTGAAAAATATGGACCTAATCGGTAGTTAATATGTTCCCTGAGGTGAGATAGATGTCACCCTCCCTCTAAACTTTGCCTTACGGATTTTCTGTTCTGCATGCATTATTCTGAATCTGCGGTTAATTTACCGTGTATTATGTTTGATCCGTTCAAAAATTACTTGCACACCTGGATTATTGAGAATCTTCCAGTCATGAATGGTGGAACATATTTGGACTGCATTTTGCAATTTGAAACTGCCGTATCCAGCTAAGTTCAGAAACGACACATGTGCCATTAGTTTCCTGATGCACATGAGTGTTTTTGCGGATGGGCTATAAATTTTCATTTCTAATTGCAATAGGAGTTGATTTCATCGCAAAATTTTGCTTAAAAAGAGTGTTAAATTCATTTCAGCAGCGGATAGTCAATGTTTTCCACTTGCGAAAATTTATGGAAAAGGGGCTTTCAAAATCTTGTCTATCGAAGGAATGTCAAAATTTGAAAGCTATAATAACAGCAAAAAGCTCATCTGATATCGTCCAGCCAATATCAAGATGATATCCAATATGAAGGTTAACAAAAGATCTCGAGACTCGGAAAGAACATTTTCTCAGGTGGTAAAATGTTTTCTCTCATTTTTTTTATTGTTGCATTGCGCAAAATATTTTCAAAATTTTTAGGGAGGCACAATTTGCTCATTTGCATGTCTTGATATCCTCCTTTCTCAAATATAAATGCCGACCGGACAGTTCCATACAATACCTGCGATTTACATGACTTACAATGGGAAAACTGTCATTACGAATGAAGTTCTCCGAAACATTTGGAGAAAAGACATATCGACGGTGAAAGTCGGCAATCACATAACTCGTTTGCGGTGTCTGAAAATCTCCGCCTCTACGTCATTTTATTAAAGGAGAACAAATTGACATTATTTCTTGAAGTTTTCGTAGAATTTTCTTTGCATTGAAAAGAAATATCATGACAGTTTTAAAGAATTGCCGTTGAGTAATTTTCCATTTAAAAAATAAAGTATAACAAGAAGTCTGTGACGTCGCAAACCGAGTTATGTGATTGCCGACTTACTTCGTCGATATATTCATAAAGTTTGTCAGAAAATCGACGATTTGTTTTAATAAATTGGCAAACTTTCAATATTGTTCATACGACTATTTCTTTAACAATTAGCATGACACGTTCAAAACCATTCATGACAGACTGATGCACGTACTTTTTTTGTCATCGTCTGCAATCGGCTCATCATTTAGATCTACCTCAATTTCAGGAGCAGACGCTGAAGGTTGACCGGTACTTACTAACACTGTTGAGACAATTATGGATTAAATACTGCTCGCTGCGATACTTGTAATTGCAAAATTACGGTTGTCGCGGTGTAACTGTGAGGTGTATTATTATTAAACGAGTCGGTACCCGATGTGAAGGCGTTCGTGCGAAATTTTTCCATTTTCTCTAACAGCCCTCCATTCGAACACATTCTAAACATGCGTTAGAAAACCGGCTATGCTGCTGGCGTTACGTCTCAGAATAGCGATGCGTGTCGGCCGATTCTCACCGGTAGCGGTAAAAGACGTTACGTCATAGTTATTGTTTGGATCCTATGCGGCATACCTGAAAATCCATAAAGTGACACTATGATCGATAGCATCTAGTCTGGGCATGTGTGCAGTCCTTAATATTGCAAAAGTAAAATAGTTGGAATATTGAACTTCGATCCTTCACTTTTCTTCAAAGTAAATTCATAAAAACAGATTTTCAGGCTCAAAGGCTGCAGGCGAGGTTCATCACGCAAAAAATCGGATGGCAGTGAAGCAAGTACAACGTTGCCAAATATTCATCTGTTCCGGCCATTTTCAAAAAGAAGTGCGGAAACATCCCGCAGCCATAAACCATGCACCATTAATTTCCCCCATTCAGATATATGTGCCTTTCTGGATAATTCAGAAATAGTGGTTCCTCGTCGCAAAATGTGGTCTGTTTGTCACTCTGTGTCTGAGAGGGAACAATGTAACCTCATTTCGTTCTCAAAAACACGAATATCCCGTCACCACCGCGGGTCGTTGATCTCTGATCATTGTACAACGACGTCAAAGCAAAATGCCAGAGTCCAAAAGTGTGCCCTTTACATAAAAATGCGAGATTTTTTTGGTCTCTCGCGTGTAGGTGTGAAGCACTTCGCTGGAAAATGAGGTCTCGATCACTAAGTAGCGCGAGAACTTCTCAGAATCTGAGGTTTTACAGAGGCTTCCCCGCTTGGTAGAGTGATTAAAAAAACGTTTTTCCTTTTGTGTTTTTGCAAATCTGACTCTATGATCGCACGCTGAAAGTGGGGGCTGGAAAATGGGAGTGCGTGATTGGTTCCATGGAATTGCGGCGGAGTCGTGTAATTTTCCGCGGCCATGACGATTGGGAACGCAAATGTTTTCCGTTTGAGACAAAGTTCATGGGCCAAAGGTCAAGGACCTAACGACATAGTTATCAAAGTCTGTTTCTGTCGAAACAGTAATACTTATTATTTAAAGGAAAAGTACAAACATAAACTTTAGAATTTCTGTGAAACTCATTCGAAGTAAAAAGAACTACACATGAGGGACCCTGAGTATACAATAAAACTTCTGTAACACAGTTCAAATTCATTTCTTAGTTTAAATTCGATATTCGTATTAATTTGTTGACGCATTAGATGATCAGAAAAATATCGTATCTGTAAAAGCAAATACTGCAATTTTGAACAAGCCTTGATTGTCAGAAATTTTTAGTAAAAATATTTCATGATATTTCCCATTCCCGCCCCCTGATTTTTCGAGAAATTAAAGATTTTTCTAAGCACTAAAGATAAACTATCTCAGTCCCACAAAAAATTCTATGACCAACCAATTTTTCCCAATTCTACGACGTTTTTCAAGATTACTCTTGAGGGTAAACAAAATTTCCTCATTCCCAGTTTTCGAGGTTGCTAGACGCCCTGGTATTTTTTGACGAGAACATAACATCAAATAATTGACGAACATACGACTTGCGTTTGACGTTTTTAGAAATGTCTCGAGGTTATTAACCCCCACCAACGGACTATCTTTCCTGCGGGCTGATTATTGAAACTGATACACAAAGCGATGGACAAAGAAGACGTAGGGAGTATAGAGCGATCCCACTGGTTGACATGGTTGGTTCCCATAGACTAAGGAAGAAAATGATGGACCAATTGTCGGGTTTTTGGTGGGTTGCCGTTAGTTACTTCATTACCTACCTCCTATGTCCATTGCCACCACTCGCTTCCACCAAGAGGATCCCTCAGAATCCCGTTTGTCGTCTTTGTCTATAGCTTTATCTATAAGTTTCAATAATCGGCCCGCTGGAGGTGAGGACGAAAAGATAGCTCCGTCACCGGGCGTGATGACCGCATGACTTTGGTTGTAGCGCCTGGATGCAACTATTAGTGTTCGGAAGGTGTCTATGTAGCATCTAAAAAATTGAAGGCGTTTCAGTACGTTTTGCCCACACTGTATAGCATCCCTAAAAATTTTTAAAAGAATCTGCACAAATGTTCTCTTGTGAAAAAATGAATTTGCCTCGTTTAATTTGGTAATAGCTGATGTGGCTTGGTTCCTTTCTGTTAAACGCAGTTCAAATGATGGCATCTTTCAAAAGCTCAAAGTTCCCTCGCAAATGAAATCGAGTGGCGACGACAAATGAGAGCGGTAGTCGAAAAACTTACTAAGTCCTGGTATGTGTTGTCATTAACGTTCAGCTTGCTTTTTGAACATCTTCAGAGGATAAATTGACTTCATTAAAGCAGAAATATGCTCAAATTACCGCCGAGAAGATTTGATTAGGAATCAATAAAGAAAAAAGCGTTTGTTTAAAGAAGAAAAGATGCTCATATAAAAAGAAAAGTCACTTACATCAAGCAAAAACCCGCTTTCATTCAGCTATTTGATTCTTGATTCAAAAAACAATCTTCTTGACAGCATACTCAACAATTTTTCCGCCTAAATCGAGTCATTATTTTCTCTGATGAAATTAAAAAAATTATGCTAAATGTTATTAAATACGGATGCTAGGACTTGGTGAGTTTTTGGAGTATCACTCTCTTTTTGTGCCGTAGTATCTTGATTTAGTTTCCGAGGAAAGCTCCGTACTCTTAAATGGTGAGTGTCATTCTTAATAAGTTGGAGCGCCTTCAATTTCGTATGATACTGTGCAACACCTCTGTTGCGAAATAGTTGCTTGAAGCGCCGTGGCACGCCGCAGCGGCGCGGCGAGGCGGGCGAGAGCGACCAGCGCGACACGCGCATTGGCGCCTACAAACCTAACAGGGATACTTCACGCGTTGCGCAATGCGTGAAGTATCCCTGTTAGGTTTTTAGGCGTCAATGCGCGTGTCGCGCTGGCAGCACACCACTCCGCTCCTTGTTTCGCTCTAACATTTAAACTCGCGGAGTCCGCGTTTTTCAACTCATGATTTTGAAATGTTTGCAAGCTCTAAATTAATTATTCTTATTTAAATTGATGAGGAAAAAAGTGCGCGTTTCGCGCTGCTAACACGCCGCTCCGCTCTGTATTAGGTTTTAATATTTACACACGCGGAGTTAGCGTTTTTCAACTCATGATCTTGAAAGGTTTACACGCTCTGCGTGGTTCATTTTCATTCAAATTGATGGGGGAGGGGGATATGTATGAAAAGAAAATGTAATGCGTATTTTGTGAATAAGCAAGTGGGTGTGAATTTTGTGAATGGGCCGCGGCCCATGTGGCCACCCCTTTAATCCGGCCCTGATACCAATGTTATTGTTTGGATCTATTTCGATATAATGGAGAATCCCCATGATGACGTCGCCACTAATAGCGTCAATAGGTACTCTAGTACCGACCCCATCAGACGGACCCAATGGGAAGCGATCTCGCTCGGGTCACAACTCCTCATAACGACGCAATTGTAGTGTTCCTACCTATACGTATAGTACGGCGCCATGCCACGTTCCTTCTTCCAATCTATCTCTATGCATTAGCCTAGCGCCTGGCTCACCTTTTCATCTTTTCCTTTTAGCACCTTCCCACCTTTTCACCCCCGCGCCAGACGGCACCCTTGTCCGCGACTCCGTGACCTTGGCATTCTTTCCCTACCTTTTTCTTCGCCGCCTTTCTCTTCATGCTGATCATCCCCTTGGCAGAGCAGCCAGGACAATCTGATTTCGGCTATCGCTCGGGCCACCACTCCAAGTTCGCGACGCCCTCACACAGCGGTTAGATTTAGTGTCACCTCACTGTACGTTTATTGACTTATGCACATTAATTGGACTACATTTTGCAATTTGGAAATATAAATTCTAGCCCGGTTTAAAAACAACGTATGTGCCATTAATTTCCCTATGCTCATAAGTGTTTTTCCGGAAGAGCCAGAATGTATAGTACCAAATTGCAAAATGCAGTCCCATTGTTTGTTCGCACGATATCTGTGGTTTTTCGTTCATTTTGTCACATCCATATTCGATACCACCACGGTACACAAACACTGGCACAGCCTCAGTACACAACAGTGGCGCAGGTCACAGTACTCAACACTGGAAGAGGGACCTCTCGCCCCGTTCGGGAGGCCGCGAACATATGTTCACCGGGAACCGCGATCGGCAATCGATGCCCCTTATCTCAATCTCCGGCCACTCGAGAGGGGCATAAATAAGGCACCACCTGTCGCATCGCGGCTCCGCGTTGTTTTTCTTCGCTCTCGAGTCTATTTTCAGCGGTCTTCATTTTCGATAAAAAAATCCCGGGCCCTTATCTCCCCGCCACCGTCACCGCCGACCCGGACCCGCCTGGCAATCACAGTCACCCGCCGTGCCCGCCCCGAGAAGGGCCACCCGCGAATTTTGCCGCGTCGCCGTTAGTTCGTCCCGGATTTTTCGCGTTTTCGACCTTGAGCCCCGTTTCGCAGGATCGGTTTTCCTTCGCAGAGTTCGTGGATTTGATTTTTCGAGCTTTGAGGTATCGAACACTACCACTCTACGTTTTCCTTGAGCCTCCGTCCGCAGGATTTGGTGTTTCCGCGGTGTTCGTGGTGTCGTTAGTCGTAGACCATACCCGTGTTTCCCCCGTTGGTAAATAACGATCAATGCGCTCGTGGTTCCCTCGAAACTCGTTTCGCAGGATTGGTTCCCTCCGAGGTGTTCGTGTAATCAATTTATCGAGCTTTGAGGTATCGTTCACTACCACTTTACGTTTTACTTGAACCTCCGTCCGCAGGATTTGGTGTTTCCGCGGTGTTCGCGGTGTCGTTAATTGTTAACTATACCCATGTTTCCCTCGAACCTCGTTTCGCAGAATTTGATTCCCTCCGCGGTGTTCGTGTAATCGATTTATCGAACATTGAAGTATTCGAGGTATCGAGCATTTTGTGTTTCCGCGGTGTTCGCGGTGTCGTCAGTTAATTATCATTACCGTAACCGTGATTCCCTCGAACCTAGTTTTGCTCATAAAGATGTTTTTGCGGTGTTGTATGACCGATACCTTTGCGCTCTGAGGTGTCAACCATCACTTTCGTATTTGTGTTAAGCCTCGCTCTGCAGGTTTAGGTGTTTCCACGAAATCCGTGTTATTTGAAAAGCTGCGCATGATACCTTTGCTTTTCAGGAGCCGCAATCACCAGCGCTGCTTCCGTGTTTTTCTTTCAACCTCGCCTCGCCTACCAGAATTTTGCGTTTCCTCGGAGTCTGTGTTTTCGGTACCTGTGCACTTTGAGGCACCCAGGTATACGCGTTTTTCCTTGAATCCGGATTTGCGAGTTATGGTGCTTCCGCGATAACTACGCTGATGAATCGCTGTTACGGTTTGAGGTGTTGATCACCATTGCTGTGCTCTTACTTTCCCATGATTCCCAGCTCCCACGATTTGCTTTTTCGTGATATCGGCGTTATCGGTGCTTGTGCACTCAAATGTGTTAACCATCTGGGGTCCATCTGTCTTTCTCTTTAACCTTGGGTTCCAGCTCCCAGATTCTGGAGTTACCATTTTCGGTGCGCGTGTCCGTGTTTTCGCGTGTTTTGTGCGGTTTTGACCGACCGATCACCGGTTTCGTGTCTCGGTCACGTGTGTGCGTTAGATATCATGTTGTGGTGTATTGCATCTCGGTTTACGTGAAACTTCCGGCGTTTCACAGGTGCGTCTCTGTTAGTGTTTTTTTTCAGTGAATCGATCAACTCAGGATGAAATTCCCGCGTTTTTATCAAGTGCGCTTTAACTCCTAGTTCATTTACTCCCATTTTTTCTTAAGGGGAATAATGCGTTTGTTCGGGGAGTAATTGTTGCGCAACTAATTTGTAGGTACTTAGCTACGTTTATCCGTTCAAATATCCAAGTGCCTTGCCTTGTCTGAAGCCATGTTTGTTGTGGAACACAATGGGATTTCATTTTGCAATTAGGAGCGATGGCTCGTTCATAAAAGTACCTAATTACCTAGAGATACTTACGATGTTTCTAAACTGAGACGGAAACAGTAGTTTCTTATTACAAAATAAAATTCAACTGATCCCTGATTATATGGAACCATGCGTGCATGGGAATCTTTCGTGAACTGATTCAGGATTGAGATCATATCGTTAGGTGTGTCCTCAAAAATTGTATCATAAAGATGAAACACTTTCTGTGTAGCTTTATTCTGCCGTGCTAAGGAAGAACGCCGTATGAACATTCGAGAGTTGTCAAATTTTTCTTGATAAAAAATGAATTTTTGACGAAATTTACGCACATTTTTCTTTGAAATTTTCAGATATTTTAGATTGAATTGCGTACAAAATAGTCTGAAAATCTTGAAAAAAAAAAAAAAATATTCACAATTTTCTCAGTAAATTCGGTTTTTATCAAAGGAAACTTGGCAACATCTGAAGGCTCTCATGACGTTCTTCCTTATTTAATTAGCACGGCAGTATTAGCCGAGCATGCAAAGTGGGTTGGTAGGTCCCAAGCTCCGAGCATATCTAAAAGACTTATGTAAATTAGGAGTCGCGTAAAAACTATAACACTAGATATGATTTACTCGTTTTGTAGTAAAGTAGTTCTAGATCCTCTTCTAGTGAGATTCGATTTTCTTTCAACAGCTAAAAATCCAACAGAGAAATTTTAACGGAGAAAACGGAGAAAACGTACACGGAGAAAAAAACCTCGTGCGTGGGACCCGAAGTTTAGGTCAAATGGATCCCTGAAATGTTCGGATTGAGACAATTTGGGGAAGCTTTCCAGGAAATAAAATTAGGTTGATGAATTTACAAAGGTGCAACTAATAAAGAGGTTCTTAAGAGAATTCTGTGCAGGAATCGGCATCGCCAGATTTAAGTGCAAATGTACTTCAAAGCCAGTTCCAGATAATTAGGGCGTGAGTAAGCCCCAGTAGCAAAAATATGATAAAAAGTGTGACAAATCAAATAAACCAAGAGTGTTTGCAGATTAATCAAATATTGCAAGGCTGCAGCGAAGGGAACAGTCGTTGAGCGATCAAGGTACCCCGCCGAACCTAGAACTACTTTGCACTCGTATTTCATCTCTTGAGTGTAGCAATTCTAAGAAAAATCCAATAACTGCATGTGTTTCCCCGATTGCTTATATTACTGGCATTTTTTTTTTTTAATTTTGTAAAGTAGTCGTGGTGTCAAAAAGTCTTATTAATTTTCAGTAATGGTGGGCCAAAGAAAGAAATAAAAAAAACACATCAAATTAATCGTACTTTTTTATAAATCACCTATGTAGAGAGAGTGCGGACTTGTTGATAATTTTAAGGTTATGGCATGGAGCTTTTAGGACCAAGAAGGTCAGCCAACCTATGAATTCAAATTATCCAGAGTGATTCGTTATACCGATTGCCATAACCCGTCGTTTGTGAAGCATATGTATTTGACCTAATTTTTGCATAAGCTAACTTATTTTTACGGCAGGACGCTTATTTATGAAAACTCGTAGCCATCTTGGTTAGAAATTGGAATCTGAAGATTAGCAAGGACGTTTTTTTTCTTAGACGGAGAGCTTCATATTTCGTCATGTCCGTACTCTCCCTGTATGGTTGCTCTACCTCTTGATTGACGCTGATATCACTCAGCATTATGGTTAAATATTTTTTTTTTCTGCTCTATTTTGATTTATTTCAGTTGGCAACGCAATAAAAATAACCACTCTTGCAGAATTCAACATGACCTTCCATCGCCTTGTTGAGGATGTCTTTAACAGAATAAAAGGTGAAATTATTGCGAAACTATTTTACTCGAGAGAAAATGAAATAATTTCGGGACTTTGTAAGTACCATATCCGAGGTACTTGCTTACCTGACATTTCGCTTTACAACATGATCTTTATTCAAGTTCGAGTGAATCAACACGAATAAAGTTGAGATGATCAGCGTTCCATAATCTTCACTGGAATTAATTCGAAACCTCTCATTGCGCAGGCCACATTGGGAGCGAATTAAATGCCCCCCTCCCTTTCATAAGTTGAAACTGTTGACAATCCACTCAAAGAAATGGATTTTAAACGTCCTCCTTCAACCGCCTGGAAATATTTTGTATTGGGTTGACTCACGTGCTGTGCACCTAGGAGTCACTGCGTGTTTGAATCTGAATTGGCTGTAGAGCCGCGAATGACCTATATAAACAATTAGCGAATAGCTCGGTTCCACTCAAAAGCGCAGTTACAACGACTTTTACCATAATAAAGAGTATCATTATGAAGAGAGTACGGAGATCAATTTTTTATTAGAGTGGTCATCGTAGGCTGTAGCATGTTGTTTGACTTTCAAAACTGGCGGAGCTTGTGAGAAGATGTAGATTAAAATGTAGCTTTTTTTAAATACTGTGAAATCTACTCCTTTATAAAACGTGCTTCATTGTTTGGATACCAACAAACCAAGTTTGAGCGTAACACTGAAAAAAAACACCATACTTTTTTTTAGCGGGGGGGGGGGGGTGGCAAAGATAGCAAAAAGAGTCGCATATAATACGTATCATAAAATTAGCAACGACCTCCGTCTTATCCAAAGTCATTGCCATTTTATATGCCGGGCCCAATATCCATATGTACCGCGTTTAGAAAAGCTACACTATTATATTAGGTATCTTGTCCAAAATCAGAGAGGGAATTGTAAGTCTAATCCTCCGAAACATAACTAATCAGGAAATGAGTGTTTATGGTATAACTTGACTATATGTTGGAATCAGAAATTACAATTTCTGGTTCATTTTAGGAACAGTATGTGTGCCCCTAGTTTCCCCATGCAGGTGTTTTTATCTATGAGTCATACATTTTGGTTGATTATTGCATGCAGTCCAAATGGTATCATCAATTCTGTTTCAGTTCACGATAGATTATTTTCTCAACTGGGCACGTTCATCGTCTCTCAGTATCGTGTTTTGATGGTTTATATTAAGGTTGTATTTTGATTGATCCAAACTCCGATATATGCAGCACAGAACGAATCGATTTTGAAAATGCGATGGAAATAGATATTGTTATCCACCGAGTCAGGAGATTCTTGTTTCTCCAATACTTGGCTTACAGTTGTAGTGCAAAAAATAAAATTAAGTTTTAAACAGTTTTGTATCAAGAATTGAGAAAAGGGACCTGAAAGCGCCAATTTGCGGATGAGCGCTTTAACTAATGTCATTTCCTCTACCGTTACTGTAAGACTTAAAGATTTCGTATTTGGACAAATGTTACTGTTATTAGTTCAACTTGTCTACAATGATCAAACATCAAAACACGATCCTGGGACTCATTAGCGGATGCAGCAAATTGGCAACAATGTCTTTTCTCCATTTAAACATACGGAACTGTACCGAGTCGTGGAGGGGCTGTGTACTCCACTGGAAAAAAAAAATCACATTGAATCTAGAGTCCAGACTCTTAAAAACATCGAAAAAAAAAATACTGTTGATTCAATCAGAAATAAGCTTAAATCAAGAACCAAGCCTCTTAATTTGAGCGGGTTTCCTTTCGATTTTAGCTTAAATCTGATTGAATCAAGAGTCCTTTTTCTTGTCAATGTTTTCAAGAGTCCGGACTCTAGATCCAATGTGTTTTTTTCCAGTGTCCGACAAGAATCGATTATTTAGCATAGGTTTAAATGGAGAAGATCTGGTGTTGCCAAATTGCTAGATCCGCCTATGCTGGGAAGTTTGTCATTGACCTAGCATCACATATTTTCAGAGATCGTTTCTAAAAGTTTCTAAGACTATGTTGCCGTCTTGAGTGACCATCCATACCAAGATTTCGCAAGAGGACAGTTTTTAAAGAATCGAGAAAATTTCATATTTTGCCGGAGCAGCGTCGGACACATATATTTATGAAGATGTCATCACTATTATCGAAGTCTGCAGTTATGTCTCACCGCCATCGCATACGCTTCAAGGTCGATACCCTCTAACTCCCCACCGATTTTTCCGACGATAAATGAATTCCCGCCGGCTGATCCTCCACTCTGTAATCCTACTCTTACTACTACCGGGGACTCACCTTCGAGTCCCCGCACCAAAAAGTACCGGAAATGAAATCGAGACACCCACTATCAAAGGAGAGGTATATCAACCTGATAGGCCTCTCACGATGCACGAGTCAGTCGAGGTTACACAATCCAATCCAAAGCTGGAAGTTCTTAGATCTGTTGGTCGTGAATCGGCGAAATCTCGTTCCGCAGAAAAGAAAACGGAGATTAAAACGGGGGTGGGGCACAACTCGTACTCAATTGAAATGCCAACAAGGCGTGGGCAACCTATGCCATCAGTATCGCAAACTGATGGTAAGCGTGATCGAGAAGAATCTTTGGCGTCAGGCTTAGAAACAACTAACAGAGCATCGCCGTTGGTCAATGGCCGACCAAACACTCCGAGGCCAGTTTTAGAAACATCTGACAACGCCTTTTCTTCGGATGGTAGCCAACAAAACGTTGCTGTACCAGCATCTGCAACGGCTGACAACACAATTCCTACGGCGCGAAACCAAGAACACGTCCAGAGGCCAGTTTTAGAAACGTCTGACGACACATCGTCTCCGGAGCGTAGCCAACCAAATGTTCCCATACCAGTATCCGTAATAGCTGACAACACAATCTCTGCGGAGCGTAACCAACGAAACGTTCCGAGGCCGGTTTCAGAATCATCTGACGACGCATTGTCTCCGGAGCGTAGCCAACAAAATGTTCCCATACCAGTATCTGTAACAGCTGACAACAGAATTTCTGCGGAGCGTAACCAAGGAAACGCTCTGACACCAGTTTCAGAAACATCTGAAAATGCATTATCTTTGGAACGCAGCCAACAAAACGTCGCCATACCAGTATCTGTAACAGCTGACAAAAGAATTCCTACGGAGCGTAGCACAGGAAACTCTCTGACACCAGTTTCAGAAGCATCTGAAAATGCATTAGCTCCGGAGCGTAGCCGACAAAACGTCGCCATGCCAGTATCTGCAACGGCTGACAACACAATCCCTTCAGAGCATAGCCAAGTAAACGCCCCGAGGCCAAGTTCCAAAAGTCTTGGCGGCCCGCTGCCCCCGCCACGTCCAAAACGCTCCTCGAGACCCCGGCAACACGACACCCTCCTC